>JARHVA010003699.1:1687500-1690000 GCA_037957365.1 Torreya grandis | reverse complement strand
CCCCTCAGTTGGAAATTCATAAAGCATTTAAAATTGGTATGGCACACATAGATGACCCTGAGAAGTACAGTTATTTCTCAGATGGTGAATCATCATCAAAACCTCCTTTGGATGCCCAGATTTGAACTCTTGGTTTACAACCATTCTTCTGGAAATTTAACTATGAATCTCCTGCCAGAAGAAAAGAGATGTGTCAAGCTATGTTTGCATGGGCAAGTGTTCAGATGTTTGGTCTTAAGAGAGAACCTAAGGTAGTTGCACAACAACTAGTAAATGGTTTTATAGGAAATATCAAAGATTGGTGGGATGCAGGAAATGCCACCTACAAGGCCAATATTATTAATCATGCTGAACCAGTACCTTGTTTATGTCAAGCTATATATGTTGAATTTGTGGGAACCATTGATGGTGAAAGGGAAACTAATAGATCAAAGTTTTTGCATGCACAGTTATGTGATATGTCTAGATTATCAGAATATGTGTTATATGGAAAATCTCCTTTATGCTTCTGGTGAAATGTTCAACCTTGCATTTAAGGATAGATATGTTGAATCATTTCTGAAGTACTTTTCAGATAAATATAAGTCTGCCATGGGAGATCAGTATTCTACTTTTTCATTTGGTAGGATAAATTAGTATATTAATAGAGTTAATCAAAAGCTGTGTGATGAAAGACGAACTCATAAAGAGACAATGAGATTTCATAAATAGCTTGGTGTTAAGTTTTGTAACTCTATAGAAGATAATTCTGGTTGTACAGATGTCTACCAGTATAGAAAATCTAGAAGAAAAAAGCAGTTAGATAAATGTGCTTGTAGTCCTCCTAGATTCAAAAAATCTGGGCAAAAGAAATTTTGGTTTAAAGACAGAGCTAGAAAGCCATTTCAAAAGAAAAAGATTTTTAGAAAAAGAAAGTATGGCTATCAAAAGAAACCTGTTAAGTGTTTCATGTGTCAAGGAAACCATTATGCAAATAAATATCCAAAGAAAGCAGATAAATCTAAGAAAGTGAATTTCTTAGAAAGTCATTCCATAAATGAAGATGAATATGTGTATATTACAGAAAACAGTGCTGAGTTTGAGTCAAATATTGAGTATGAATCTGAAAATGAATTTCATATTAATATGGTTCAAGAAGAATTTAGTTCTGATACAAAATCATCAGATTTTGATTCTGAAATTGGTTTTCAGATTAATATGCAGTCAAGTCAGTTTTTAGACAGTTTAAGTTTGTCTCAGCAATTACAATGTTTAAAAGATAGATATGACAGTTTGCCTGTATATATGTTTTCTGAGAAAATGTTTTTAGAACAACAAATCATTCAAACTGAGAAAAGGCATGTCAGTCAGCTTGAACAGATTCAACAACAAAAGAATATGCTTCAACAATAATTCAGTAAGCATAGTTTAAACTCTCATAAAGGAAAAGAAATAGAAAATATGTTTGCTAATCCTGCCAATGCTGAGAGAAGACAATGGCGTACGAAGCGCATTGCTACTCTGTAAGCATTTCTTAAAAAAACACAAATAGAATTAGAAGCTTTAATGAGAGAAGAAGCTGAAGATGATGAACAAGAAGCTCAGTTTGAAGCTGAATTAGCTAAAGTAGCTGATGAAGTAGAAGCTACTCATATGATGGATAGTAGTAATCACATAAATCAGATTTCTGTTCATATTGCTACTAATCCTGTGTCTGAATTACAGATTAAGTTCCCTGGTTTTAAGATGTACAGTTTAGATGCACTGCTTGATATAGGTGCTGATGCCTCTTTAGCAAGGTATCATGCTATTCCTGAAGATAAGTGGATCCCTAATTTTGTTAGACTTACATTTAATGCTAAAACTATTATTTTAGAATTTTCTACTCATATTCCTGTTCAGTTTGGAAATACGGTATTTCATTTGAAGGCTATACACCATGAAATGCCAATGTTTGACCTCATGCTTGGATCTGACAATTTGTCATGCTTTTATCCAATTACAATCCAACAACATGAAGTAGTATTAGCAGAAAAGTATTCTTTGTATAAAAAAGGAAAGTATGAATGTAGGGTTCCTTTAAAATCCAAAGCTAAGAAAGTTGTAGATACTACTTGGATCCATCAGAAAATTAATTTCTGTCAAGCAGAGATAGATCCTGTGATTGCAAAGATTATTAAGGATTGTTGCTCAGAGAATCCATTAGCATTCTAGGATAAAAAAGTTCATGTTTGTAGAATTGATTTGAAATTAGTTACAGATCAGAATGGAAAGCCAGTAGAACCCAAATTCAAAGCACATCATTCTGGTATGTCTCCATCCCTTAGAGAAGAATGTTTTAAAGAGATACAGGAATTAAAAGCCCAAGGCCTGATTAGAGATTCTCACAGTCCATGGGGTTGTGAAGCCTTTTATGTAAATAAAAGGAGTGAACAGGTAAGAGGAAAGAAAAGACTGGTAATTAACTATATTCCTCTGAATAAGTATGTAGTTCCTGTACAACATCCTATTCATTCTAAGG
>JARHVA010003699.1:1607500-1680000 GCA_037957365.1 Torreya grandis | reverse complement strand
AGTTCAAATCCAATGTAAAGATGAATCAACAACTCACCTCTTCATCAAAAATCACATGGAAGAATCAACCCACACACAATTCCTCATTATAGCCTTCTACGAAGAATTAGAGGACTTCTCATAAAAGATATCAATGTAATAATATTGAAAATAACTCAAAGGCTCATGTGTATTCTACTTCAAACAAAGGAAAACATATGTCTAGTGACAAGTGGTTCTATCATCGTCACTGTCACATTTATGATAACTATGAATCCATGCACAACAATCCTTGATTTCCCAATCGACAATAAGTAATATGCCATCAAATGATAGTAATTTATATGTAACTTATCTAAGTACCATCACCACTAATATAGACACCTATAAGGATCATAAAAACATCTTCCACATCAAGTTTTGGGTGAAATATCAACCTCTTCATGTAATCATTGACCATGGTAGCCATACGAACATCATTTCTTAATCCATAACACATCACCTTGGCCTTGCCACTACTATAGATCATAAGTTATACTCGATGGGGTAGTTTCAACTAGAGAAGGATATACAACGTTAGGTGATAATTCACCTTACAATATAAATTCAAGGCTATGGAGGACATCATGAGTTTTAAAATTTTACATTTGGATTTTTTTGACATCTTGCTAGGAAAGGTTTATTTATATGACCATGAATCTACATATCAATCTAAGACACAATGTTGGATTTTTTATTCACAATATCATTTTGTAAACCTCATTAATTTAGCGCCAATGACGGAACTCACCTTGGTCTCTATTGATCAATGATAAAAAAAATCATGTAGCACATGTAAAAGTTAAAGTTACTCATTGTCTACCCTAAACCCCTTTGTATGGGATAAAGAAAGATTCGATAGTGTCAGCCACACAAAACATTCCAACCATAAAATACAAAAAAATATTGTAGCATCATGATTTATACTTCATAGATTCTAAAGGCTTTTATATTCACTATGAAGTAAATGACCTCATTAAGTTGGTCATAGATCAATTTAGGATATTAATGAAATCTAATGCCAAATAGATAAGATCCCCAATCAAGTAAATATCAATCCTAATTTTTCTCCTTTTTGGACTCTAATATTCATTTCACCTAAGGAGGATGGGTCCTCTTGTATTTTCATATAATATCATGCACTCAGGAAACTCATGGTGAAGAATTGGTACCTATTACCACATATTGATGACCTTTTGGAATAATTAAGAGGTACGCAATACTTCACCAAGATTGAACTAACTTTGTATTACCATTTGTAACTAGTCCATCCTAGGGACATATAAAATATGGCCTTCAAGACATGAAAATGATTGTATGAGTGTTTGTTCATACCTTTCATCCTAACCAATGTATCGATAACCTTTATGCATTGAATTGAAGGTCTACTAAGGACTTTCATGCAATCCTATGCCATTACCTGCTTGGATGGCATTCTCATGTTATAAAATAATTGGTAGGATCATGTGGAACATATCATGCATTTCTAATACACCCTGTGTGAACATAAGTTCTAAATAAACTTATTAAAGTATAAATTTGGTGTCTCAAAAATCCAATACCTATTCTACAACATAGATCATAAAGGAATTCATTTATATTCATGAAAATAAGATTGGTATGATAATTCACTAAATCATAAAAAGAATCTCATAGTTTAGGGGGTTTTTTCATCTCATAAACTTTTATAATAGGTTCATCCCTGGTTTCTCACACAACACTTTCCCATTCAACTAGATAACACATGTGAAATCCAATTTTGAATGGATTTGTCCATAGAAGTAGAATTTTGATCCAAGTAAGGAACAACTATCTATATCACTTATCCTCACAATACCTACTATTTCACACTCATTTGAACTTCACACCAATGCATCTGACTATGCACTTGGCATAATGTTCATGTAGAATAGAGATCTAGTCACATTCCATTTAAACACATTCAGAGATGTGATGCAAAGGCACTCATCTTATGATAAGTATTTGTATGTTATGCAAAATAATTAAGCAATAATGTCACTACATATTTAGAAGGAGATAGTTTTTCATTTTGATGACAAGCCACTTAAGTTACTACATACACCTAAATCGTAATAGAGATTGTGTTCCTCATGAAATGGATGAATTGCTCATTATTTTTTGATCTCAGGATAAAGCATAAGAAAGGAAAGGAAACCAACTTAACAAATTTCCTTACCCAACATCCATTTTATGTGTTTAACACATTTTTACACACATGTAGTTGAATTCATAAACACTTATTCCAACCCTGTACAAAGCAAACAAGTTCAATATTTCTAATTTTCTAACTAGCTTCACTACAATTTTGAACATCTTTGTGATTCTTGTGGTGCACCTCAACAATGACTCATCTCGGAGGTGTCTTTTGAAAAGAGCTCGAGACACTTTAGATTAACAAAAAATGTAGCCACATTTCACTAACACTTATACTTGCTACAAATGTGCATAGACATAGAATGCCACATCAAGTCTTGCATTCTTTTTAGAATTTCCAAACCAACAAATGTAAAGCTTTGACATTACACACCTATAACAGTTCCATCTAGGACATGAGAATCTATCGGCATGGATTTTAGGAATAATTTACCTATGACAAGACACTAACATGATATGCTCATTTTAGTGGTTAGTTTTAAGAATATGACTATCATGTTTTCTTGTAATAAATATATCAATGTAGTTAACATTACTAAAGCCTTATTTATTAATTTTTTAGTTCACTTTGGACTACCAACATCAATCATCTCTAATGAAGATCCACACTTTGTGGTTAATTTATGAAAATCTCTATTGGACTTGATCAGTCTATAGTTGGACTGATCGACAACATTTCATCCATAGACAAATAAATATATACAATTTTAAATTGAACAATTTTTTTAATGTAAAAATTCACAATTTTTTTCACTTTGGATGAAAATATTTTGTACATTTAAAATGAATATAATGTATCCCTAAATAGATCTATGAGTAATAGTCCATTCTAGATATGTCTTCAGTTTAAGCTTATGACACCTCTCGACATATACAATCATGCAACAAATGACAATGAGTCATTCACATATGAATAATAAGAGAACAATATGATAATATCTTATTCCACATAAAAATTGTTCATTAGTAGGTTCAATAGATAATATTACACACCCAAGCTAATTACAAAGATGACCATGATGCATAAGTTAAACCTCATGCATTATGATTTGGTAAAAAGGTTTGGTTTCGCTTGAGAAAGAGCACTTCCTAGGTCCATGCATTAATATCAAGCCTCTACAATATTTTCCTTGCCCCATTATGCACACAGGTGGTGAGAACATACTTGTTCACTATCCTACCAAGTGGCACCATAAGTATAAAGATATATACTTGAGGCTATGAAGTGCCACTTGAGAACATACTTTGTAATCTAGGCTATGGACTGCCACTTGGTGCCACATTTCATCCTAAGTTGATTGCATGGCTTGCCAAGTGTCACTTCATAGCCTCGAATATATCATTTATCTAGTTGGATAGTTAGTTCGGATGTACTTAGTATAACAATCATTGCCCAATAAAGAAGATGAAATAAATAATAACTATCTTCTTTGTAACTAATAGCAATTGTAACTACTTTTTGTATCTCATTTATAAATATGTGACATATGAATATGGCCAAGGGTGGATTCCATACATAGTTGTAGTGATAGATAATATGCTTTGCATATCTATTTTGGCATACATGAATTATAAATCACAATATCAATTCCTTATTAACTATCAAACCATAGAAGTTATATGTTTAAAAGTGTCATACTTCTCCATTAAATGTGTGTTGAATGTTATTCTAAATTATTTTTTGTGCATTCACTCTTTATAACTGTGAGTTACCTTTAAGACATAGTTGTCTCCTACACATATGGTCCAAAGCCACCATAGTGTAAATCAATTTTACATAACTATTTTGTTGAACCAAATTTTACTTGATGTGTTGTCTTTAATATTTTTATATGATTGAGGACCTTGAAAATAAGTCGTTGCTTAAAATCCCTATTGAAAAAAAGTATAAAGATGAAAATAAGTCCTTTTCCAAATACTTCGCATGTTTAACTATCATATTAAGGTTTGAAAAAGAAGAGCAATTTACCAATGATTGATGTAAATATTAAAAATACTAATTAAAGTTTTCAAAAAACTATTAGTCCTCTTGAAATACATCTTCAAATCAGATTTAGGCTATCTTTAAATTATTGATTTTTTCTGTAAGGTTCTAATAACTAAAAATTCTAAAAATGAGTAGTAAAATATTTTAAGTAGTGTTAAATTAACTACTCATTTTTTAGGTCCTCATTCTTTTACCAAAAAGAATATTAGTTTTAATCTTAAACTATAATAATTATTTCAAAATTTATTAAAATTTACGATACTCCTAAATACTAACTTTTTTCTATTTATCTCTCTACAATTACCAAAAAGAATATTAATTTTATTCTTAAACTATAATAATTACTTCAAAATTCATTAAAATTTATGATACTCCTAAATACTAACTTTTTTCTATTTATCTCTCTACAATTTTAATAGTAATTAAATAAAGTTTTACTGATTTAGATTTGATTAGTTTTACTATAAAAAAGTCTATGGATAAATGTATTAGTGTTTAATCTAAATTCACTTTGTAATAAAAAGTAATATTGATTAAATACAATTAACACTTTTGAAGTTTCAAAGTTTTATTTTAAACATTTGATATTAAGTCTATATATATATATATATATATATATATGAGTCCATTAAAAATTAATTCTTACTGCTAGCAAAACTATGGTAAGACAAAAGGAATGAAACCAAGATCATGTCCCAATTTTTTTTAACAAAATGAATACTCCTCAATCATTGAAAACAATGATCAACATACACATATATTGTACTTAATAAAATAAAATAAATAAAAATAAAAATAAAATAAAAAATATATTTTAAAAAAATAAAATTAATGAATAAAAATGTCTCTATTCATTTTGCACTTGAATGTTGAAACTATATGTCAATACTTCATTGAAAACATAAAAAATAAATGGATGGGAGGGGAGGCGGGGCCGCGGGCCGATGTTGACATCTTCCACCCTGTTCAACGGTATAATATATTGTTTATATTTAAAAAAACCATTTTTCAATTCAAAACATTCCCACAAAAAAAAAAAAAAAAAAAAAATTAAATAATTTTATAGGCATTATATAAATGAGACAAACACAGCCCAATACCATGCAGGGTACATAAATCAATGTCCATCTTTTTGAATTATATTCTTCTTTTTCCTCTAAGCATTTTCACATTGCCTTAGGATAATTCTTAGCTGTTCAATTGTCAAGGGAGAAATCGATGCTCCAGTGGACAATCGATGGCTGGTATTCCATCTGAGCGTTACGAAGGCAATGAAATCGAGGGCAGATTTGCACGTGTTATGTAGTCAGCACCAGCTATATTTTGGTTCTTGGGCCTTGATCTATTTTGATTCTTGCACCCGATTTTGTGGTCAGCATTTCTTCTGTTGGTGCGATTGTTATATTTTATATCTGTAATTTGGATTCAATTCTACACATCATGTATTTTGGTTCTATCGAGTAGTGATGGTGCCGAGTATGTTGATGTTTTAGGGCTCCTAGATTTCATCCAAAGTTTAATAGACGCTTCCGAGGTAGGTTGTTCTAGAATCTTGTATTGGCAGTGCTGGCGATAGGATGGTACGTAGAAGTATCTCATCACATCTACGAGCAATTTGGTTATTTGACAGGAAATAATGCATTTCCATTATTTTCTCATGGATGACCATACCCCATATTAAAGCAAAAATTTATTTCCATTATTTTTTCATGGGTGACCATTCCTTATTTTAAAGCATTTGTTTCTATTTTTGCCTTTGACCGAGTGTTTGCAGGGATGACCATACCTTATTTTAAAGCATTTGTTTTCTTTTTTGTCTTTGACCGATAGGGTGATTTGGGGGGGATAAGATGTAAAAGGGAAGGATATGTTTTTATTAATGCGTTGTTGGTTTTTAGTTTTCGATGATCTATTGAGTTTTTTTATATTTTGCATGGTGGCTGGTTGTTTTCCTATTTGAAATACCAGTTTTTAAGGTTTTGAGATGTAGTTTAGTTAAATTAGTTCTAAGTTTTCATATAGGTTCCTTTGTTGTAATAGATTCACCATCCTCTTCTTTTACAGTTGATGTAGATTCAGTTTTGTTAGCTTCCATTCACGATTTAGTTATAATATATTTGGTGGGCTTTAGCTTAAAGGTATTGTACAGTTCATTACAAGATAGTAGAGTGGTTCTTTGGTCGATAAGTTTTCTTTTGTTCCAAAATCTTTGGAATGTATTGTGTGGGTTTTTCAAGCTAGTCATGTAACAAGCCTAGCTCACTCGGTTGGACAATAGGTCATAAAGTTAGGTTTTCGTGTTTATTTTTCAAGAAAGTCATGTATAAAGCCTAATTCAATTAGTTACATAAATGGGAATAAGCTTTCCTATCTTTAGTTTTAAGAACACCTATAAGGATTGTTCAATTTTTCATAGGGTTAATACCTTTGTCATGACTATTCATTAGAATACAAACACTTCAATGCTAAAAAAGATGAAGAAACATCATTGTTATAAAAAATAGAATGTTTTGAAATTTGTGCTGAATATTTCATTCCATAGTGTTTGGAGTTTATATCATAATATTGTACAACTTAATCTTATTATGATGAATCAATATTATGATAGCATTAACAATATAAGTCTAATTTTTACCCAATATATTAAAAAGATGATTTTAAGGTGTTTTCATATCATTGCTTTTGGTGATTTTAATTCTAATTATAAAAGTTTAGTATGAGTTTTTTTTGGGCTTTATATATTTATGAAATCTTTTACAAATTAACTGAAAAATATTAAACCCATTTAAAATAATATTTAACTATTGTGTATTTAATTAATGGAAGATATAAATATTTTATTTTGTTAGGGTTTACGATCCATGTATTATTTTTCAACATGTTACCCTTTGCTTTGACATGTATTAGTAAAAGTTAATACTTCAAAATTATTAACATATACAATTTCTCAAATGTGAATTATGGAGAGATTTTATTTTCAACAATTAGCCTATATGACTATACATCTTTTTATAATAATACCATCTAGCTTCATAATTAAAATAAAATAATTTAACTCAAAATTAATTTTTTCAAATCAAAACATTTCTTCTCATCTTTTAAAATTGATTACATGTCAAATTTATATATATTTTTTATTTTTTTATATTTTAAAAGATTTAACATAAAATATATTAATTAATCCCAATACTTCATATATATTTTTTAAATAATTTAATTTTTAAAAAAATCACTTTTAACCTATAAAATTAGACAATTTGATGACAAAAAGCCTCTTTTAAAAGGTACAACGTTTCATATTCTATCATAAAATTCATGCTTGAAAACCCCATACTTGTAAACTCCAATTTTTTGAGCGATTTGAAAAGTCAAGCCATTCAAATAATAATTTAACGAATCTAAAATCTCATCTCAGTTAAATTAAAAAATGGAACATAAAACAATACATCTAGGTTGAAACAGTTTCTATTTATAAACCTTTAGATGAAAAGTAGATAATTGGTGTATTAGTTATCTTAGCGAAACTCAATTTATTTTCATAGTCTAACTTGATTTATTGACATAGAAATTTTAAAAAGTATATAAATTATCTCCTTTTTTTAATGGTCTCTATTTACTTTAAGAAATATTCTAATTATTTTATTTGTCTTTTTTTTTATTTACAAAGTTTATGGATATCAATTTTCTCATAAAGTTCATGGATTTTAATTTTCTCAACTGTCATTTACCTTTCGAAATTTAAACATTATAATTTTATTTAATAATAACATAATTTAACACATAAAATGTAATATGAATGATATAAACATATGTAACCTAAAATAATATATTTAAATGGTAATATTTTGTAACGATTAAATATTAAATAGAAAGTCAATAATTAATGTATTATTTACTTTCAATAAATTTCAATTTATTTTTTCTAATTTAACGTGATTGACATAAAAAATACATTATCAATATATATGAATTATATCTTCTCCTATTTATAATTTCTATTTAATTCAAACCATAATCCAATTATTTATTATGTTTTCTCTCTTTTTCATAAATATCATGGATATCAATTTTCTCACCCTCCATTTATTTTTTCTAGGTTTTAATATTGGGATTTTATTTAGTCATAAAAACATGTTATATTACTTTTAAGTTTAGATATGGTATAATCTTTCATTTATGTAATTTAATCTAAACTTAATTTTGTTGCTCGTTTCCTCTATATTGATTATGAGAGAACTTAAATTCATAATGAAAAAAATATTTTAGACTTGTAAATTAGAAATATATGGTATTAATAATAGTTACATGATTTTTTTATTGGTTTAAAAATTTAAAAGATTTAAATTATAATAATGTATCTCAATTTTAAACATATAAAAATATTTTAAATATGTTTATAAAATATTTTAAATTTAGATTATTAATATTAATCAAATGTAAATATTTTAATTTATATATATATATTTGTAATGTATATATTTTTTCAAAAAAAATAAAAAAAATTAATATCAATTTTTTTAGAATTATTGTAAAATCAATTTTTAGAAAAAAATTACCTATATAATAAAAAAGTGTTATTATTTAACTTATAATTTAATGATCAATATAAATTATACCTTATATTTCATCTCTTTTTCATTTATTTTATTTTTATTGATTTAATCATTTTGAATGTTAGTTTTTTCACTTGACATCCTTTTCATGCCTCACAAGTTAATGCTTAGTATGACATGTGCCAAATATTTCATCTCTTTTTTTTTGGGTGTGTTTTTGATGTTTTAATAATTTCAAGTGTTGTGTGTTTATTTTTAAATCATTTTTGGAGGTGTTTTTTAACTTTGAAATTTTCATGATTCCGTGAACCAATGTTTCCCTAATATTTGAAGTTTCATTATTTAAGAAATGATTATCAACTTGGTAACATAAAAAAATATTTAAAATGAGGAATTAAAAAATATGATGATTTAAAATTTTAGCATTGTTGTGATGTATTTGATGAGTTTTATGTAATATCTACAATTTACTTATGTACTTAGGCATATATGTTTAGATAAAAAAAACTTAATGTATGGATTTGTGTCTAATTTAACCATGTTAATATATCTATATAATTTTGAACCAACAAACATCTTGGGTATTGATAAAGATGAACTCTTATTTAGGGGTTAAAAATATAATTTATAATGGCCATGTAAAAATGCTCTATCTCAATGACAGTTTACAATGGCCAAGTAAATGTACTCCATTTCAACTTATAAATATTGCCTCAAGAAATCCTAAAATATTATTAACATTCATATTCAATGTTGTATTTTTTTTTACTCATTTCCAATAAAACAGAATTGTAGATAGATTTAATTTGAGTAAATATTAGAGTAGAAGTATGGTATAAATAATTAAAGTAAGCATGTAACATAAAGAATTCAAAATTTTATTTTTTTACTTGAAAAGTGCCTTTTTATTACTATAAAAAATAAAATACAATATCAGTCATTTAAAAAAAGATGGATATAAAAGCCACACCTCAAAAAAAAATATCTCATCAAGATATAATAAAAATATTTAAGAAGAGAGAAATAACAAAAAGTTAAAAATAAGGTCATTCAAAACTATGAGATAAATTAAATATAATGTACATAAACTAAGAAAATATAAAAAATAAAATAACCTACACCAAAGACCAAATTAATAAGCAACAACAAAAATGACAACTATTGGAGGACAAGGAGGAGGAGAAGTAGGGTTTCCTCCCTATCCCCCTCGGTGAGTTGGTCCTCACCAATACGTAAGGCATCCCATCCATCATGTTAAAACTTATTCTCATCTTTCACCTACAAGGAAGGGGAAATGGAAAGAGCTAGCAGAACAATGTTTATTAGAGTGATGGTGGGAAACATCTAGAGGTTCCTAACTGATAATAGAAGAAACATTCCCCCAATTATCTAGGAGAATCTATTGATGGTGAATGTCAAGATAAACTTTATTACTTTGTACCTAGATATGGATGGTAACATTAGAAATAAGAAATTTTTTAGTTACATAAAATTTCCTTTCTATTTATTCGTTATTAAAACAAGTATTAGTTTTACTTTTCCAAATTTTAAAGAGAATGTCAAGAAAAAAAAATATACCAAAATATATTGTAAATTTTGGGAACCAAGGTTTATTCCCCCAAGAGATTTACATTTTGAAAGTGAATAATTCATGTCTAACAGGATCCAAGAGGATATAAATCCATCTCTATGTAGAAAGGGCATGAGAGCAAAACATTAAAATTTGTTTAAGGGTTTATTGATGGTGACAATTAATTGATATGGGATTTAATACCTCCATGTGATTAAGATGGTAACTTACTATAGATTAACCTTGCTAAATAATACACCAAAGTAAATGTTCTTTTTTAGGCTCTATAAGAGCAACCCAAATGGTATCAAACCTTCTAGACTAGATAAAATGAAGGGAGTTGAGATTCCATCAATGATTTTGGGTTTTAATGTCAATGTGATGAGGATCCAATATATTATACCCACATTGAGAAGAATAGAAACTGAAGGGTGTAACTTTAGGCTAACACCAATCATTCCACTAAGGCATAAGGGAGGAAACACCAATTTTATGTAAATTTTCCTCACATATGGAAATTTAAATCTCATAAATGGAATTTTCATCTTCATTGCTCAGGTTAAATTGGTATTTTGTAAGGGGCCAATGAAATCAATCCTAATTATTTTTTTATAAAATATATCTAATGGTTTAAATAACCTTTTTACTTAATCATAAGCTCTTGATCCAAGGGACCATGTCAAAGGGAACATTATGAAAATTTAGCATTGGGGATCACCATAAGGAGTGAGAAAGAGAGATACCATTTAAAAAATAATCCCTCACCAAAATGTGCTAAGGTTTGAGTTTTTTTCAATCTTTGTGTATGCTGTATATAACCAAAGTACCTTTAATATTAACAGGAACAAGGAAATGAGAAGACTATGGAAACCAACACTTTGCCAAGATCTTCTTCCTAAAGGACATCCTTGAGAAATATAATGCCTTAAAAAAAATTTGCAAGCTTCATCACCTTCCAAACCTATGATAATATATTTGACATTGAGATATTGGACTTTGGGTTTAATGTCAATGAGCCCAAGCCCTCTTGATTGTTTGGGTTGACAATAAATGTCCAAATAAACTTTATAAAATACCTTACGGTCTTCAAAATTAGTCTAAATAAAATCCCATTACATTTTTCTAATTAAACATAGGCAATATTAGAAGGAACCCAAAAAGAGGACTAATAGACATGTGTTGTCACTAGCACCTTAGAGTATTTATGAAATTTCCAATGACTAACAAGGGTTTGGTTATCCATAAGGATATATTTTCTCAACACTTTAAACTACATAAGACCAAAAACTTTTAGGTGAGGATTTAAATTTTAAGGGTATGCCAATAAAATTGAACTAAACTCCATGTAGAATCCACTGGCAATAGAATCTATATTTCCACGAACGTTTTGGAGTGAAATGTTGGTGATAACACTAGGTTTTTTTTCCATTAGATGGGGGAACTAGAAGCAAGACAAAATATATCAAGGCTTTGCATTGCATTTTCAGAAACATCCTCATCATTTTCAAGAGTAAGGAAGGAGTCAATGAGGAAGTGCCTATGATTAGCCAATGGTCTAAATTAGGTAGTGAAATACCCTTACCAAACCCTTGGAATAATAGTCAGCTAATAGATATCTAAAACCTTCAGAAATGAAAACATAAATAAAATTAAAGGTCAACCCTACTTGGAAGATATATGAATCTCAAAATGATGATATTTGGCACCATTGATAGTAATGCATGGATCAATATCTTGAAAAACATGCTAACAACCTATGCAAACCTGGGGCAAAATCCAAGATCATGAAGTATTTCTATAATGAAGGGTCATTCTATTTAATCATAATCCTTCTGAAAATAAATATTAAGAAATACGGCCTTTTGATATTATTTTTCAAAACATTATCAACAATAACATTATCAAGAATATTTTATAATTATTTTTCAAAATTATAGTATTAAAAATAACACAAAAAATGTTTCAAGTAGAGAGTACTAGATGAATTAAAAAACAAACTTAAACACCACATAAACTCAATAAAATGGTTATAAAAGGATTTTTTTTTTTTAATTTTATTTTTATTTTTAATGTTACAGAACAAATTATTTTGTAAATATTATTTAAATTATTTTTTCAATTTAAAAAAAAATGCATTGGAATTAAGGAGTTGGGACGGAGTGATGTCTGCACGCAGGGAAGGGCACGAGGGTGATCCGGCGGGAGGCAACCAGGCAACAGGGTTCAGGCAGAATGATATGGTGTTGGGAGGAAGGGGTTTAGACCAAACAACAGTTTATTCCAGTGAGAAGGTAAAGCTGAATAAAATTAATGGATGTTTGCTCAGAAGGCAGGACCGTCCAGTGCTAGTCATTCCTCAAGAAACAGTTCAGGAGGACATTCAATACCTCTCTTCACATACATTGATCTGCAAGTTCTTGGGAATTAGAATCCCTCAGCCAGCTTTGGGAGCCTGGGTTAGGCGCTCCTGGGCAGTTGACAGAGATTTTGACATTATGTTGGCAGGGAACAATTACTTCCTGGTAAGTTTTTCCTCTGTAGCGGATCGTAATTGCATTTTTGAAGGTGGCCCTTACTTTTATGAACGAGCAGGCCTTTTTCTCAAACCATGGCATGTTGGTTTTAATACGGCTGAGGATCTTCCAGCCTGTGTCCCGGTCTGGGTGAGGCTCCCATGGCTGCCGCTAGAATTCTGGCGGGAAGACATCCTCAAACAGATAGCGGCCTTGTTGGGAACACCAACAATGATTGCTCATCAATCTTTAGATAAGAAATTCATTACTTACGCCCGGGTCTGCGTAGACATGGATTTATCCAAGCCTCTTCCTGATTCTTTGGAGATTTGTTTGGGTTCACTAACATGGATTCAGCAGATTGACTATGAATCCATTCCTTTCAGATGCAGAATTTGTCATGCTTATGGACATTTACATAGATAATGCCTTCTGGCTGCCAAAGACAAAGGACGAATGCCAGAACCCCCAACGCCATCTTCAGTTTCTGCTGATAAGGGTTCTAAAAGCGTGGGGCAAAATCAAAAAGCTAAAACCCAACCAGATTACCTGAGTAAAGGCAAGAATCCAATCCCTGGGGGTATGGCGCAGGGTTCTGTGGATCAATTTAATAGTGGAGTGGAGGATTTTATTCTAGTTAGGAAGCGAGCTAGAGGCTGAGGATCGAGGCAAGGGACTGTAGAAAGGCATTTGGAATAGGGTTTTAACAAGTTTGAGGCCCTTGATAATATGGTTATTGAGGAGGGTCTTCTTATGCAAGATCATGGAGAAGCTTCAGGACAGCAGAAGCAGTTGCCAGACTCCTTGGAGGGGCAGGATAGGATGGACCATACGCCTCTAGCTGAACCTCTAGCTCTAGAGGAAGGGCAGCATGAGTGTGTGAATGAGCTTAAGGAAAAAGAAGTAAAATGGGCAGATTTGGTGAAGAAGGGTGATGCATGGAAAAAAGACAAAAATTTAGCTTTGGCCCTGGGGCTAAGTCAAAAACAATTCAAAAAGGCCACATCATCCGCTAATCCTAAAGTGGGACGGAAGAAAGACCAGGATAAACTCAAAATTATAGGTGACTTATTGGTGGAATCTGGGGTTGTTAAGCCCTTGGAAGAGCATTTCTCCCAATCCACCCAATGATAGTTTTATCTTGGAATGCAAGGGGTTTGAATAGCTACCCCAGACAGAAAGCTATTCGTAGTTTGGTGTGGGACCACTCTCCTGATATTTTTTGCATCCAGGAGATGAAACTTACTGTTAATTCTCTAATTGCTTGTATGTCAAATATTTGGCATTTTGGGCAATGGCAGTGTGTTAGAGCTAGAGGCACCTCGGGAGGACTTGCTATGGGATGGGACCAGAGAAAAATCATTCCACAACATTGGGTTACCTGTATTTCAGCCTTGTCAATGATTGACTCCTCTTTGGAAACTGGTGAGTTATGTCTGGTCACTACAGTCTATGCACCTGCTAACATGGAGGGGCAGCAACAGCTTTGGTCACATATCCGGTACATCCGACAATGTTTTCCTTACTTACCATGGATAATAGCTGGGGACTTTAATGCTGTTATGAGCTTGGAGGAGAAGCATGATGGACTAAGCTGTTTAGGCTCCTCTTCTGAGTACCTACGCCATAACATTGAAGTGCTTCGTGTCTCTGATGTGAAACCCTCCAATGGGCTATTTACTTGGAGCAACCGAAGAACAGGTAATGATGCCATTTTTGAACGTCTTGATAGATTTTTAGTTTCTTCTTTCTAGCATTCTAGCACTTTTGCTCTCACTTGTGAGATCTTGGATTGGAGGGGCTCGGACCACTGGCCGATTAAACTTTCCATAGGCCAGTTAGGGGGTCCTAGAAAGCCCCCTTTCAAATTCCAATTGATGTGGCTCCGGGATCTTTCTCTTCATGATCTCATAAGCCAATGGTGGAGACAGGGAGCTCCACCTTATGGCACAACTATGTACTCTTTCTTGAAGAAGCTTCAATATGTTAAAAGGAAACTCCAGATATGGAACAGGATTTGTTTTGGGGATCTACATAGTCAGAAGAAGAAAGTGCAAGACCAGTTGGACGACATTACTAGGCAAATAAGAGAAACTGGGCTCTCGGAGGACCTTCGCCTGGTGGAAGCTAGAGCAGCTAATACACTTGCTAAATGGGAACTTCGGGAAGAGATCTATTGGAAACAGAAGGCTTGCAATGATTGGCTTCAGGAAGGAGATAAGAACACTGCCTTTTTTCACAATTCTATGCAAGGGAGGTGAAATGGTAATTTTATTACTTCGCTTATTACTCAGGATGGAACACACCTCTCCTCCTCCCAAGATATTAGCAGAGAAGCTGTCCGGTATTTTGCAAAACTTTTTGACAGCGATACTTTGCTAGATGAAGGGGCAGAAAATGCAGTGCTGTCTTGTATTCCATCCTTGGTCGATGATAGAATGAATGAAGAGCTTATGCGTCTGATTGAGAGTGCTGAAGTGGAGGAAGCTTTGTTTAGCATGAAGAGAGGTAAGGCCCCTGGTCCTGACGGATTTCCAGCTGATTTTTTCCAAGAGTTCTGGAGTATAATTAAGCAAGACTTGATGAGTGTCATACAGGAGTCTTATTCTAGCAAGGAAATGCTCCGTGCATTGAATGCTACTTTTCTGGTGCTTATCCCGAAGAAGGAACAAGCGAATAAGCTAGAAATGTATAGACCCATTGCCCTTTGCAATGTTATCTACAAAGTGATTACTAAGCTTATTGCGCAAAGGCTGAAAAGGCTCCTCCACAATCTTATTTCAAAGGAACAAAGAGGCTTCGTGGTAGGTAAACAAATTCTTGATGGTGTGGTGATAGCTTCGGAAGCTATTCACTCCATGAAGACATCCCAAGAGAGGGCTATGTTTATCAAGCTTGATCTCACCAAAGCTTATGACAGAGTTAGCTGGAGGTTGTTACAGAAAATTCTCTTAGCTTTTGGTTTCAAGTAGGATTGGACTAGGTGGGTGTTAAGCTGTGTTACCATGCCTTCCTTCTCGGTTCTTGTGAATGGAGCTCCAACGGAACTTTTTGGTGCTTCTAGAGGACTCTGGCAAGGGAACCCTATCTCTCCTTACTTGTTTATTCTCATGGCCAAAGGGCTTGGGAGGCTCTTCAACTGCCAGGTCTCTCAGAATGTTATCCAGGGATGGTAATGGGAGAGAGGGGTAACCACCTTGTCCCACCTCCAATTTGTTGATGACACTATTCTAGCTGGTGAAGCCCGGATCCGGGAAGCGGAAGCTTTTCACACCACTCTTGATATTTATTTGGCAGCGTCGGGGCAGCAGATTAGTGAGCATAAATCTTCAATTTATTTCTTTAACACTCCTGAGGCTATCCAGAGGAGAATAACTACCATTCTTCGGTTCCAGATTCAGACTTGTCCAGTGGTTTATTTAGGGGTTCCCATTGTGGTGGGGCGTCAATCCAGGCTATTCTGGCAGAATATTCTTGACAGGTTGAGACAGAAGGTAAGTCATTGGACCTATAGATGGCTATCTATAGCAGGTAGGGTGATTTTCTTACAATCAGTTATTCAGGCTCTACCAATTTACCGGAGCATGGTTCAGAGTGCACCAGCTTACTTTCTAAAAGAGTATGATGCTCTTTCTAGGAAGTTTCTGTGGGGGGGCAATCTGTAAAATTCTAAATGGAGTCTTGTTAGATGGGACTTGGTGTGCAGGCCTAAGCAGGATGGCGGCCTGGGATTACGCTCAGCTATTCTGGCTAGCCAAGCCCTTGCTGCCAAGCTTTACTGGCGCTGGTGTACTAGCCATTCTGCCTTGTGGGCTAGAATTCTGACAGCCAAATACCTTTTGGACATTAATATTCATGATATTGCCAGATTTCCTCTTGAGGGGAGAGGGTCTATGCGATGGGATACCCTTAAGCATGGAGCGCATTTGGTGAAGCAAGGCCTATTCTGGATGTGCCGCAGTGGGTCTGAGGCCTTATTCTGCAAGGACTCCTGGGATGGTTCACCCCCACTTCTACAGTCACACCCGCCTTTGCAAACTCTTGCAGACTCCTTTCATGCTGTTGGTTGGAGTTCGGTGAGGCAGTACAAAGAAGCTTACAATATGGGAACTACCTTTGGATATAGGTGGAAACACTCCTCTGACTGGCCTCTCGGGGGTTTAGAGGAGGAGTGCGGGGAATTATCTCTCATTCTTGAGACTAGAAGGTGTTCTGTGTTGCAAGGCAGTGATGAATTGGCTTGGAGTGGGGATTCTACAGGGCAATACTCCGTGGCTGCTGGTTATAAGTCTTTGCTGGAGCAAACGGGGGAGGAAGGACAGTTTCAATGGGGTAAGAAAGTCTGGAACCGAATGGCGTGGCCCAAATGTAATTTTTTTCTCTGGCTCCTCACACACAATAGATGCCTCACCTGGGATAATCTTTGTCGAAGAGGATTTCAGGGACCATCCATTTGCGTGATGTGTTATAGCAACGAGGAGACAGGGGTGCATTTGTTCTTCCAGTGTACTTTTGCTAAACGGTTATGGCACCTGTGGTGGAGTTCATGGAGAACACCCTGCAGGCATGCTTCTTCTTTAAAGGAATTTTGGGATCGAATGGGTAGCGCTCCTGTTAAAAATACTCTGTTACAGAATGCCTGGGAGGTGGGACCTTCCTTCATTTTGTGGAATTTGTGGTTGGAGCGGAATAGGTGAATCTTCAGGGGCGCGCGGACTGAGCTGAAGCTTTTATGGAATAAGGTTATATTTGTGATGCAAGAAACTATTCTTACCAAGTGTGCACCTGACAACAGATTGGAGCAGGAGGCGGCGGGAGTGTTTGGGCTCTTGGGGATCATCTTCCCTGGCAATGACGTGGAGAGGAGAGTCAACCGTCCGGTGAACTGCAGGAGCAAGTTGGCTCGGCCGATAAGCAGAAGTGGACAGTGGTCACTCCCAACAGTTGGTTGGATTAAAGTAAATACAGATGGGTCTTCCCGTGGGAACCCAGGGGATGCAGGTATAGGAGGTATCACCCAGGATAGCTCAGGGAACATTAAATTCTTGTTTTCCATTTACAAAGGCTGTTATACAAATAACCGGATGGAAGCTGAGGCCATTCTGGAAGCTGTGGAGAGCTGTTGTCGAAGTGGTTTACTCAATGTCATTTGTGAATCTGATTCACAAGTTGTGGTTGATTTGTTGAACAAGGGTAATTCAGGTAAGACTGACTGGCATCTACAAACCATTATTCAGCAGATTAAGCAATTAAGTTCTTCTTTGAACTCGATTTCCTTCCAACACATTCCGCGGGAGTGGAATGAGGTTGCGGATTGCCTAGCGAAGTGGGCCGCGGAGAATGGGGCATTCTGGAACATTACCGAGGAGGCTAACCTCCCTCCGAATTTGTATCAAAAACTGGTCCATCTAGTGGATCAGGAGAAAAATGTGTAATCGGTGTTTTGTTTTGCTACTGTATAAATTTTTACCCCCTTTTAGTTTTTTTTTTTAAAAAAAAATGCATTAGAATGTAATTCAAAATATAAAATGAATATTTATTTTATGGATATGTATTACTAATGGATAAATAAAATAATATTTTAATGATGCTTGGATTGAGTCATAAATTGACAATCTACTAACAAATCGATGTAATTTCATATATTTTTATTTTTAATAACAATTTTGTTTAGTACAAAAGTTCACATCCAAAAAAAATAGCTTTCCTCTTTCTAATTTTCTTAGATATTTTTGGTATTTATTTTTTTTAAAATATCCCCCACAATATTTAGGGGAGAGTTCTTGATGTAACAACAAAACACCTATTGTTTTATAACTTTATTCTATTGTCTTTTATGTTGTCCTTCCAAGATAGATATTGGTAAAAGTATTTTTAATTTATAAATATTATGAATAATTTATTTAGATTGATTTTCTATTGTATTTTTTTTACAAAATTTTAGGATTTATTTTTATATTTTTTTCAACTTTAAAAAAATTTGTGTTTATTGGCATAATATATAATGGTAGATTTGAAAGGAGGAGTATAATGTTAGTAATATGTCAAAAATTAATGGGAGTATTTAGTTTGATGTTTATTTGATCATCAAATGATGATTTTATCTAAAATTTGATGTCTATTTCAAACTTATATGAGTATTTTATCTATTTTTTGAATATTTTGATAAAGCATCATAATATATTCAAAATATAGTGGAGTTCAAATCCTTTTTTTCTGTACAAATATTTCTCATATCATAACATAATATTTGGTCATGCTAGATTAAAGCTACATGTCACCATTCAATAAGAAATTCATAAGGATTGTAAAAGACTCATTAATCAATCGGATATATGACAAATCCAAGATAATTTAGATCCCATCAAAGAATAACATATAGAAACAATTAAACATTAATCAAAGAGTGTAGATGCTAATATATGATTTATATATTACATTAATTTTGTACATTTGGAAAATACCTATCATGGTAGTACCTTTCAATTTTAGAACTTTCCACTACCAAAATAATCGTATTCACCATATCACTATGCCTAAATGATTATTTGTTAGTTAGATTCATATCATTCTAATGAACTAGGTATCCCTCATTGCACATAAATATTAAAACTTGATAAACATTCTTTACTTCTATTTTAGACATATACATGTTTTCCAAATCCATGAACAATTGCATCCAAGTTGGAAATATGCATCGATGTAACTATATATTTAATTAAAAAATGTCCATCCCAGAAATCATCAAAATTTCAAAATAAATGCTTCCAAAATATATTTTTAAAATGGATTAGTATAGATACAAAATTAACTCTCATTCATTTCTTATCGAGTAATCAGATACAACTCACAAGGCCTTAAACTAATAAGCACACAATAAACAATTTAAGTGATAAACATTTCCATATTTGTCCCAATTTCTGTATTAGTCATAAGAGCAACATTTATTAATGTCTTAAATATTCAAAGAGAAAACCATGATCCATATTTTCTAATTTAAGAGAAAGGTCATTGCATGTCTTTGCCTCTCAAACATTGCACCCTTATGCATAAACAAGATAACACATAGGGGGTATTTACATCAATCTGAGGCCATCTTAATAATATTATCTATCTAGATAGTGCCCATTAAAATAGGGGCCTATAGGTTCATATTAACAGCATGAGCTCACTAACCCATTTTTCCAACTGTCACTCCAAGAATGAATAATTAGGGTTTTATCATTTCACAAAGAGGGATAGCCTATGAGTACTATCTAAAGATATTAAAATAAAGGTGAGAAAAAACATATAAGGATAAACATGGTCACATCTAGACCCAGTCAATATTTCATACAAGACACCTATAATAAAGTTAGACACATAGATCAATGCAACTATCCAGATCTGATGCAAACATCTGAGGCCATAGAAAAGATGCTTCCAAAAATAGTTGAATATCCTAGGATAATATTTCAATCTACTTTTAACATGTTCTTTCTTAGACCTCCATGTTAAAATTAAACCAATTAATAATCATTATTTCTAATTTATTATAATATGTAGCAATAATTGAACTTTACTATTTTTAGTAATTTGAATTATACAAATTGATAATATTATTTAGATATGTTTTATATTAATTATCCTACTTATTAGTTTAGTTCACCACCCTCTATAAAATATAATATAATATTCTGAACTATAGATAACTACTTTTTTTTTAAATTTAGAGTTAAAATTTTGTCAAACCTAATCTTTGCATCTTTTCATGTAACACCTAGTATGCTCTAAGGTTTTTCTAGCTTTTTTGATTTCTACTTTATTCAAATTTGTTTCAAAACTTATATTATTTTTGAAGTAAAAATTATACATTAAGATAATGGAGGAAACCTAGACTATGTGTTTTTATCTTATCCCATCCTCATTTTAATATTTAATACACTTTACATGGATAAAAAAGAACCATTTCCTCTTCCTAAATATCAGAAGGGTGCTAGCTACCATCCCTCTAGCTAGGTCCATGTTATGTCTCTTAAAATAGGTGTGATGGCCCACCCTATGGTTTCAACTAATGGTAATCAATATGCCCTTACTCAAACCCATTGCCAAACCAGCCCAACCTACTCTTGATGGTGGTGGAATGATTAGCCAAATTATGTTAACTAAGGTTTGTGCTCATCAAAAACTTCTAGATCAACATAGCATCACTAAATAAGATATAAAACGGGAAAACTAATATGTGAGTTGAACATGTGTGTTTAACCCTAAATTGGAATATGGATCCTAATGAGAAAGATATGGTAAATAATAAAGAGATGATTTAACACAAAGGTGATAAATAGATCTATGGCAGGAAACTTAATTAAAAATTTGATAAAGAATATATACTAAATTAAATATGCTAAGATATGCTAAAGATATGAACGTACAACTATGCTAGATATTTAAATGACAAATAAATAAGATAGTTAGTTTTGATGTTAATAAAGATCTAGATATGTAACATGAAAAAAGAAAACAAGAATAATAATATGAAACAATCACCAAATTATTATTTAAGTGCCTCTATATCCATGAACACTTATGTCTGCCTGGGATGGTTCATTAACACTAGTGTCTAGATAATATGCAAGTGTATAGTATGAAATACTTACTAAAATTAGATTCAACATCCCATATGATTCTTGGTTTATTGCCATCTTTGTTCTGGTACACTTAGATCAGGGTCATGAATTGTTCTAATTACCCTATTCATCATATTCATAGTGGTTGTGAGGGAAAATGGTGGAATGGGCACATGGTATAGAGTTACATGAAGTACCCCTCTATTAATTAGCATTTCTTACATAGTTAATATTTTGAAGAGGGACTCAAACTTATGTGTCTCTCCCACACATGATGGATTGTGTGTGAATCATGCAATGTGTGATAAAAAAGTACAAAAGTGACATATCTTGTGACTTAGAAAATTAGGCTTGCTCTTGGGTTGATCCATCAGCAATTAAAACCTATAAATGTGTTATCCCTATGAATGATATGAAAATAGGATATAATAGTAATTTTTTGCTCACTTGAATACTCTTTGGTATGAGTGTTAGGTTTGTGCTAGGTGAGGAATGAATGAGGGCTGATATTATAATATACCAAGCCTTACGATAATATCTCATATAATCACAATCATTCCAACCATTAGAATACATATCATTTGAAAATTAGATGTATTTTATTGCATTAGAATCTTATGTTTGGTAAGGGCGTTTTCATGGACACCAGTATCAGACTAGGACACAAGTGTCTAGGAAGGTATAAAATAGGTGTAGGTCTATAACATATAGAGATAGAAGATAAAAAAGTTCTAAGGCATTATGGGCAAGATAGAAGGTTTGGGTCAAAAAAATAAGAATGGTTAGACTAAGATATAGGGAAAGGGGCACAAGATAAAGTAGATGTGAGATTTGCATAAGTAGGAAAGGTATATCAATCAGAGGAAAAAATAAGGTCTAAGTCTACCAAGTGTAGAAGATTGAGGTGATATATAATTCATATATATATATTCTACATTTTCACTATACTTTAATATACTAATGAAATTTCTATTTTAAAGGAAAATAATGCATACTTGGGTGTGTATAACACACCTTGTCTTTGCATGAGTCCAACTTGAGTGATTTGAATGTGACTAACCTATAACCAAAAGCATGTTACAGTATATAATCAACATATATAATATCAAATCGAAAGCATCAAAATTATTGAAATTGAAATATAACAAGGTTTAGGAGTACACCTCTATATCGATGCAACCATATTGCCTTCTAGAAAATTCATTTGAAAGATGTATCATTATGAATCATTAAAACTAGGATTGGGATAAGTATAAATCTAGAAAGTCCATATATCTATTTAGATGGGGATATATAGAAAGAGATAGGGTGGCACATACCCCCAACCTTAGACAAAAATGGATTACCACATAGTTGTTGAGACTAACTCAAATATGTAATCCAATAGTACTTTTAAACTCATGAGAGTGAGTGAATGAAGTCAAATCACACTATCAAACTAGTGATGCTAAATGATAAAATTAATTCTAGCCTAAAACTTGGCAAGATTGAATGATTTAATAACCTCAAACATGCCAAAAAGTTAACAAACTACTTATGTAGATTGGCTTAATATAGCATGTAAAAGTCCACCCTGGTGGGTGATGACAACCCCTAAAAGTGTTCTGAATCTAAAACTAATTTAGATTTTACGTTATAAGGTAGACACTTCATAGAATATGCACCTTAGATATGTCTCATGCTAAAATTATGTATAAAAAGGTATTAATGTATCTAATTTTAACATAAATATGTTTTTGAATCATATAATTATGTTCTTTGGCCAATTCATAAATTAAAACAAGTGTGGGTGACATGTTATGATAGCATGCCCCCACTATATAGGGATAAATATGAAAATTGATATAGATGCCAATGTGAGGGACTTGTTTCCAAAACATGACACCACTATAATCTTGGTATGTTGCATAATGAGTAAATATGAAGAACATGTTTCCAAAACATTCTTGTATTGAATCTAAATAATATGAATATGTGGAATCCATGTTTCTATGGCATTCCCCAACTCAATTTGAAATTGTGAGATTCTATGGAATCCATGTCTCTATGGCATGCCACCACTAAATCTAAAAATATAAATTTGTGGAATCCATGTCTCTATGACATTCCCCCCATTTATATGCCTCCAATTTCAAGTGAGGGAAGATGGAAATTAGTAGTTACCTTACCTCAAAAGGATAAGATAACCATAAAACATTGAATGAACCATGTAACATATATAAGGACATGTCTAGGTATATATATCATTGAGGCACAAAGAATGTAATCACATCAAGGCCTAAAATTCATGCTAAAGATAATGGAAATGTATAGATAGTAACAATACAAGATCAACAACCAATAAAAAATACACACAAGGGCACTTAAAATAAAATCAAAAGATAATGTTCCAAAAAGACTATAAATAAGGGGCATGTTTAAATGACACAAAATAGAATGGATATGGCTTAGTCAAATGTCTATACAATAAGTGATGACATATCAAATGTCAAAGAGTTAAATAAAGACATGATTCCATAAATAATGGAGAATATTAAAATTCTTGATAGGAAAATAAATAAAAATGTAAGACACTGAGGAAGGGCGTAAGTGAAATCATAAGCACCAACATAAACATATCATAGTATCCCATGGATGAAATGTGTTAGTAAAAATCATCAAGTAAATAGCATATCAAGTACATTATGAAAGATGTAAGCACAGATAAAGCTATGTGTAAGTATATAATCTCAAACATTATAATGTAAAGTGAAGATTCAATGATATAACCTAGATGTATCATGATCAAAAAAGTGTATGCCCCCATTTATCCTGTTGATTTGAGTAGAGATAAATCGTAAAATCCGTAAGTGCATAGATCATTTAACTGTGTATGCCCTTATCACACTCAAATATAATCATGAAACACATTTGTACATAGAATTAACTGGTATGTTATCTATCAACATGCAACTAGCACATAGATGATAAGGAGCCAAAAAAATATTTAGATGCCAAAAAAATGTTGGATTTTTGATTTTTTTTATTTTTTTAATATTTTTGGAATATGTGGATATTTTCAAGATTAATTTGGATCTTTTACATTATTTCCATCATTTTTTGATAAGGTTAAATGGTACATTGAAGGTTCTTCCTCTTTTTTTACATGTGTAGTATAAGAACCAATGCTATCATTTGGAGTATGAATCAATTTCCTTTAATGAGAAAATAAATTCCTTGTTGATCTAGACTTACTTTAAATTTAATTTCAGATAGCCAAAATCTATTAAATGTAAAGGAGTGTAAGATAGTATGGGGTAAGACCTGTAATTGTTTAAGGAAAACATGAGGCCCATAAGTAATAGGAATTACACAGAGACACCAAAAATCATTCCATTTCCCATTATCACGTAGATCTTTGACATGTTACCTATGTTGTGAAAAACATACTTCACTATAATAGTTTTATAATTATATAGTATCAATTGGGTTATTCCAAAAGTAATCATCACCAATGAATAAATAAATTTTTAAATCTCTGTGATATGTTATATTTTTGTTTTATTGAAATTGAGTATTTTTCATAGGATGTGAACCTTGAATTGGCCCTATATTAAGTAACATTTACAAAACATTCATATAAATATTAGGAACAAAACATTTCTCTTCATAATTCTCCTTAGGTAAATTATCTTCCTCCTTTGTGTGAGGGATACAAAACGTTGGTATTTTGAGGGAAGTATTTGAGATAACTTTAGATGAGTAAGGATGAATGAGGGATATCTATGAACATCTACATATAGAGTGGTAAATTAACTGACTCATATTATTTATGCAAAGCTCTTTATTTTAGTGGAAAAATAAGACCTCTAGTAAAGATGAATTTTAACTCCAAATATGAAGGTCTAAATGTTGGCTAATATGATGTAATTTCGAATTGAATAGTATAATATTTAAGGGATTAATCATCACATTATTTAAAATTCTGAAAATGTTCTATTGTAAGTTTTTGAACCTTATTGATAAGGAAATCCATGAAGACAACATCTTCATATTGTACCAAAAATGGTTAAGAATCCTTTCGATAGGTTATACAAACAATTATGAGCTTCATCATAAATGCTAATATTAAATACATTTAGTAACAATTTGTCATATTTTCCCCATAGAGAAGATAAATGTACATAGTTAATCATGTGGTCGAATAGGTCCTTATGACTCAAAAATAAAAATCTTGTGGATAAGGATAATCAAGTAAACATTTTACAAGAGGTTGATTATTGAAAGCAATAATATTTTATTTAGTTTTATGGAAATACATTTGCATTTGAAGTATAGAAAATTATTTATTAAAGATCTCCAATAGTGTTAATCATGTAAAAAAGATACTCCATGGGAATAGTGGTACTTTTCAAAGGTTTTATCATTGATTCTAATCCACCATCTCTCTTTAACCTAGGGATATGACTATAATAATCATCATCATGCATAATAAGTGCAAGTTTTAAAACTCTAATTTTTTTTCCCATTGGTATATGATTTGAAGAGCTTGAAACATTGTCATAACTTAGTTTATTAACTTCTGGTAATGATATATCAATTGGAAGTTGAATAATATTTCATAAAGTAAGATTTTTTGGTATAGCAGGAACTTAAATGGTGTAAATGCATATTTTGGTAGATAAAGATCCTTCGATTTAGATTCCATGTTTGATATTGGTAAGAGTGACATATTTGGAACATTAGGATCATTTTATAATTTAGGTTTGTACTAATTTCTTCTTCTTGATGGATTAATGTTTCTTACTAAATATGCCACGATGTTTTTTGTTAAACTTTTAAAAAAAATTAATATAAAATGAAGGTATAATGGAATCATCATCATTGATAAGGGAGATGTTAGGTTGTGGAGCTAAAAGCTTCTCCAGGATGCAAACAGGAGAAGTTACGGAGGATCCAGAGTTGCGGGGAGTTGCAGAATCAGTTGCAGGGATAACCAGCGTCGGTCTGATGAACCGACATCAGTCATATGGTAGTGAGGAAGAAATCGGTGTCGGTCACCAGTCATTCGACATCGGTCATGGAGGAGCCGACGTCGGTAGCCTATGTGAGAACAGGCAGTTTGCATGTTGAGTCCAGAGAGTCTATTTTGAGAATGTTAGTTTGCATGTTGAAGGCTAGTCTTAGTCTTGAGTTGCGTGTCTAATTATTGTAATTAGGTTAGTCTAATTATTGTAAGCATGAGATCTATATATGGACTCATGGGCTGTATTGAAAACTTGTAGCTAGTGAGTAAGAGTGCAATAAGCTCCTTTAGAGAGAAGAGAGTAATGGTGCGTTCCTCCTAGTGCCACAGTACCAAGGTGGGTACTGGATTGGAGAATCAGAAGGGTTCTTCGTGTGTGTATGATCTTGGTTGGCATGTGGGCATGAATTTCTATAGGAGATCTACAATGGTGAGTAAGGTCTAGTGATTTGCAGGTAGTAGCAGAGAGTAGGAGATCTACTTGGAGTACGGTTGTGTACTTGGTGAACTAGCGGCGTGTTACTGACTGGTTGGAGAGGTGAACATCAATTCTGTATTAGAATTGATAGTTGTGACCAAGAGAGAGAGGGAAGAAGGTCTTGAGGTGTGGCAAGCCTTTGAGGTGGAAGAAGAAGTGGCATCTTCTTTATTGTATATTCTTCTGAGTGATTATTAATACTTTTGTGTATTGTCTCTCAATTCTTGTGTTGTTTCATATTTCTAATTACTTATTGATTCTAGTTAAATTCTGTGTTTAGTTGCTAATACGAGAAGTAATCATGTGTGCTCTAATTGGTAGAGCAAGATCCTGACACAGTGGGATCAGAGCATGTTTATTGTTCTAGGTTTCCCTGACAAGTGGTATCAGAGCTTTTGGTTGGGTTGACTAACAAGTGGTTCAGATCTGGTAGTGTTTTTTGATTATAGGTCACTCACAAGGGTTTCAGATTGAGTGGGAGTATAGCAATGGCAGAAGAATGTAAGCTACGAATGAAGAAATTGAATAGCACGAATGGTCTGATTGATGGAAAGAAGGAGCAGGTAAAAAGAGATTGTTGGTCGATAAAAGATCAGCGTGTGGAAGCATATGTTGTAGGTAATATTGCATAGGATGTTCTGGATAAAGTGGAATCTTTATTTACACATTCTTTTGCCTCTTTCCATGCAGGCCGAAATAGAGCATCTTTTCATGAGTATGTCTTTGGAGACCTTGGAGAGATTTATTTAGGGGTTGGAGAGCCTTGTTAGATGATTGACGAAGGGGAAGTGAAGCTAAAATTGTAGGTGGATGACACACAGTGGTTGAAGGAAGTCATGCAGGTACCAGTCTTGGAGATGAGTCTAATTTCTTCAAGAAATTTAGGTGATGAGAGACGCACTGTAACTCTCACAGCGGATGCACTTGAATTAGATGGTGGTAAGAATGTAGGTATCATTTATCTATCTACTTATATTGCTAATTCATCTTCTAATATAGAGATGTGGCTTCATAGGCTTAGTCACATACGTAGAAGGAGAATGGAAGTTTTGAAGCAGAAGTCAGATGTTTTTGACAAGCTAAAGAACTGGAAAGCCTTGGTGTTCATGGAGGAGATGACGGACAAAGATCAGGTGAGGAAATTGAATTATTTTGAGCAGAGTAGGGTTGATTTGATTAGGATTTTGATCCATGGAGAGCTCGCGGGTAAAAATTTATCACTCATAGATGAACACAGGTACCGACATAGGTCAGACAGTAACCGACGTTAGCAACAGGAAGACCGACGTCGGTCATGAAGGAACTGACATCGGTAGAAAGGACACCAGCGTCGGCTAGGGAAACGACATTGATAGTTAGGGTCAGTACAGGGATCTGACATCGGTCGGGAGCAGACTGGGAGATGGCCGAGATCGGTCACTGGTACGGATAGTGGGTGGACAACAAGCTATCAACAAGTCTCAAACGCTCATGATGAGGTCAGAAAGGGTAAGTGAACCTCATATTCATTTTTCACCTTCTTTATATTGCTTATTGATGGTCAAGAACAAGGAAGATGGAAGAAGCAATGCAGGTAGAATCCAGATACAGTGGGAGCTTGGCATGGATGAGGAGTGTGAGTCATTGGAGAAGAACCAAACAGGTATTTGTTGGTAGAGTTGTCAGCTGGAAGTAAGCACTGAGAGATGGAATGGATTCCCATTTTAAAGAAGAGAGTGGATGGATACAAGAGACGGAAGGCCAAGGCATATGGTCTTGAGGAAGCTGCAGGACAATGGTACAGGTTTGACAGGTAGATGACTAAGCATGGCTTCAGTCAATGTCAGTATAACTATTGTGGTTTTATCTTACCAGGTAGATGATGGTCGTAATATCATCTTGTTACTGTATGTGGGTGATTTCTTAGCAGGTTTGTACATACAGGGATTTGCTGAGCTAAAGGTAAGGTTAGTTCAAAGGTGTGCCATGAAGAATTTGAAGCAACAAAATTTTTTGGCATAAGAGACATGGAGATTTTATATCCAGTGGGAGCTGATGTGAAGATGGTGTTGGTAGGGGTTCATGATGTAGGTTACAGAATCAGAAAGTACACCAAGGGCTGGACAGTTCAAGCTTAGCTTGAAACAGGGTTCGAAATCACATGAGGTCTAGTGTAGACCTGAGTTGTTTTCCCAAGCAGTGGGGGTTGTCAGAAAGTTTGGAGCCAATTCAGGGAAGGAGTACTAGAGGGCAGTTCAGTGGGACTAGCAGCAGGGATTCTTGTTATGCAAGGTCAAGTTCTTCACTACATGGATATGTAGGTTCAGATGTGGCAGGTTACTTTGATGACAGGTGTAACATCATAGGTTGTGTGGTGGTTGGTCTTCAGGGTTGATCTTGAAGAGGAATACAAGCCAGGGAATAATTTAGATAGTGTATAGGTATAGGTACAGGTGCAACTATTTATCTCCAAGTGGGAGATTGTAGGGTTGTGGAGCTAAAGGCTTCACCAGGATGCAAACAAGAGAAGTTATAGAGGATGCAGAGTTGCGGGGAGTTGTAGAATTAGTTGTAGGGAAACCGGTGTCAGTCTAATGAACCAATGTCAGTCATATGGTAGTGAGGAAGCAACTGGCGTCAGTCACCAGTCGGTCGACATCAGTCATGGAGGAGCCGACGTTGGCAGCCTATGCGAGAACAGGCAGTTTGCATGTTGAGTCCGAAGAGTCTATTTTGAGACTGTTAGTTTGCATGTTGAAGGCTAGTCTTAGTCTTGAGTTACATGTCTAATTATTGTAATTAGGTTAGTCTAATTATTTTAAGCATGAGATCTATATATGGACTCATGGGCTGTATTGTAAACTTGTAGCTAGTGAGTAAGAGAGCAATAAGCTCCTTTAGAGAGAAGAGAGTAATGGTGTGTTCCTCCTAGTGCCACAGTACCAAGGTGGGTACTGGATTGGAGAATTAGAAGGGTTCTTCATGTGTGTATGATCTTGGTCAGCATGTGGGCATGACTTTCTATAGGAGATCTATAATGGTGAGTAAGGTCTAGTGATTTGTAGGTAGCAGCAGAGAGCAGGAGATCTACTTGGAGTATGGTTGTGTACTTGGTGAACTGGCAGCGTGTTACTGACTGGTTGGAGAGGTGAACATCAATTCTATATTAGAATTGATTGTTTTGACCAAGAGAGAGAGGGAAGAAGGTCTTGAGGTGTGGCAAACCTTTGAGGTGGAAGAAGAAGTGGCATCTTCTTTATTGTATATTCTTCTGAGTGATTATTAATAAAATTGTGTATTGTCTCTCAATTCCTGTGTTGTTTCATATTTCTAGTTACTTATTGATTCTAGTTAAATTCTGTGTTTAGTTGCTAATACGAGAAGTAATCATATGTGCTCTAATTGGTAGAGCAAGATCCTGACATAGTTGGATCAGAGCATGTTTATTGTTCTAGGTTTCCCTGACAAGTGGTATCAGAGTATGAGTATATGACTTTCCTTGGTGGTTCCTCAAGTATTTATTTGAAAATCCTAAGCATTGGTGATAGGTATTATTTTTTTAGAGATATAGGGTGGGTTATACCTTGTTCATTTTCTCCCAATCCTTATCCTTTGTATCCATATTTTAGAAAATATCAGAAACAAATATCACATGATGGTGCCTTTAGAAGTTAGAATGAAATATATTAATATTCCTTAATATGGATTAACTCTTCTCTTGAAATGGTAGGAGAAACTTGATTACAGGGATGGCTGATACAACTATTCAAAAAGTTAAGGTTAGATGCTTTATCATATAGAAGAACATAATAGTAGTCAATTTATACCCCTTGTTCGATAAAAATTTGGAAGGTTTAATTATCATAGTCATCAAAGCAATCGATATCATCTATGATCATAGAAATAAAGGAAAAAAAGATAAGAAACAATTAGGTAAGAAGTATCTTATATGGTACACTTAGACAAGAATGATGTTCAAAGGTCTTGTTTAGCAAATGTTTAAAACTAAATTGAAATATGGATCCTAATGGGATAGATACAGTTAATAACATATAAATGAATAATTACAAGGGTGATAAACATATCTATATCAAGCTAATTAATTTCAAAACTTAAATACAACAAATACTAAATTTATTATCCTACTCTATGTAAAAAAAAAGAAAGTAAAGATATGTTAAATATTATAATGACAAAGAAATAATATACTTAGCTAGTTCTAATGATAATAAATATCTATATTTGTAATATGAAGGAATAAGACTAGAATAAAATTTTGGAATAGTTAAAAATTTCTATATTGAATTCCTTTGTAGCTAAGGACACTTGAGTCGACTTGGGAAGGTTTCATCGATATTAGTGTCTAAATTAGTTGTAAGTTTCTAGTATGGGATACATAGTAGGATTAGATGTGACCACCTATACTCTTATGCATTTTCCATCACATTTGCTTTGGTGCATCAGAGCTGGTTCATGGATTGTCACATATTTACAAATGATCAAATGTTAGTTATTTATATCCATTGCGTTTGTGGGTGGAAATGGGTTGGTGGGCACACAGTGTTGAGGTGACCTGAAAACCCCTTTGTCAATTAGTGCTGCTTATATAACCAATAATCAAAAGAGGGCCTCAAATTTATGTTGTTCTCCCTTATGTGTTGGCTTATCTGTGAATCATGTAATTTCTGACAAGAAATTAAAAGAGTGACCTATCTTGTAACTTGTAAAATTAGGATCTTGGGTTATTCCTTCAGTACTTTAGACCTGTAGATACGTTCTCCTTGAATAATATGCAAATAAGAGAAACTAGTGAAGTTTTTTTTCACTTTAAGACTCTTTTAATGATCTTTGGTATGCATGTTAATTAAGTTCTTAGTGAGGAATGAATGATATTTTATCTTATATGTATACAAATCCATTAGTAGAATATATCATATAATATAAATGAGGCCAACCATAAGCATACATTTCATTTTTAAATTAGATGAATTTTAGGGAATTGGACACTTGTGTTGGGTTGTTTAACCCTAACAATATAGATTGGGGTATCTATGGTTAAATGGGATATATAAATGATAATGCACAATGCTGATCATTATATCTACAACAAGCCAATTAGATGCTAAACTTAGATATAACATATGCTAAATTTAGTAAATTAAGATATAGTAAATATATAAATTAAAGTATGCTAGATATGGAAATGATAAGAAAATAATGTACTTAACTAGTTTTGATGCTAACAAACTTATGGATTTAGAATAAGAAGGAATCAAAATGGAAGGTCATTCTAGAACAATCACCAAATTCTTGATTGAGTGTCTATATAGCCATTGATAATTGCGTCAACATGGGATGGTTTTATTAATTCTACTGTCTAGGTTAAACATAGTTGTCATATATGTAATACTTACTAGATTTGGATGTGACCACCTAGATGTTTCTTCCACCTTCACTCTAGTGCATTAAAACATAGTTCATGGCCTATCATTTCTCATAAAATTGTGAAACCTTAGTTCTTCCTCATCTAATGTCTATGGGGAAAATGGGTTAGTCGGCACATAGTGTTGAGATAAACCCAAATATGCCTACATCAATGAGTATTTTTAACATAGCCAATAATATGAATATGGCCTTAGACTAATGCATTTATCCTGTATGTGTTAGATTGTGTTTGAATCATATAATATGTCGATAGTAAGTACAATAATGACCTAGCTTGTAACTTGAAAATTAGGCTCATGGGTTTCCCCTTAAATACTTCACACACACACACACACACACACACACACACACACACACACACACACACACACACACACACACACACACACACACACACATGTGCAATCCCTATAGTTCATGTAGAAATATGAATAAATATTTAATCATTGGTCAATTAAGTTCTCTTTTCATGCTCTTTAGAATTAATTCTAGTTTTTTAACAGGTGTCTTCTAGGTGAGGAATGAATAAGGGCATATATTATATTTATATCAATCCCTTTGGATAAATAACTTAAATAAACACATTTAGGCTAACCATTAAGATACATCTTATTTGCAAATTATTTGACTTTAGGGAACTTGACACTTGCATTAGAGGACACTTGTGTCAACATAAGTGTGTATCTAGTATGCATGTGTACATGTAGGAAAATAGGTACATGCTCATAACTCACAAATATGAAAGATAAGTAGGTTTTAAGCATTCTGAGCAAGATAAGAAGCATGTGTCATCAACATAAGATTGCTCAGAGTAAGAGATCAGCCAAGGGGCATAAGATTGAGCTTATGTGACATTCCTAGAACCTATAAATATCCATAATCAAGAGGAACAACCAAGGTCTATAATTTTCTATGTGTATAATACTGAGGTGCTATATAATCAATAAATAATATCTATATCCCAGCATCCTTAATCTATTAACTAAATTAATAGTTTAAATCAAAGGGATGATTTTATGGGTCTGTATAACACACCTTCAGTTTGATTGAGTCAAAATTAAGTCACTTGATAGTGACTAAGCTAAAAACAAGAGCATATTAAAATATATAATTAGTGCATATAATCTGAAATTGAATGTATTGAAAAGTTATAAATTGAGAGATCAAGATTTAGGAGTACACGTGGGTGTCGATGTAATCACCTTACATATTGGAAAGTTTATTTAAAAAATATGTATCATTGTGATTCTCTAAAACTAAGATTAGAATAAATATATATATAAATATGTAAAGTGCATATATCTGAAGAGATAGACAGAGAGACAAATATATAAAAAGGCACATGCCCCTAACATTGGAGAAAAGGTGAGTTGAACCTGGCAATTGAGATTAGCTCAACTGTGGAACCTAATAAAACTTATAACCTAGTCAGGTTGAATGATACAATAAATTCAAACCTAAAATCTTGTCAAGTTGATTGATTTTATCACCTAAACCATACCGAATGTGAGCCAACTACTACATTAGATTGGCTCAATAAAGTCCATAAAAGTCTATCTTGGGTATTAGTGTGTAATAGTCCATGATTTGGTAAAATTTCATAGAAGAGCTTTTAAATCTAAAATTGATTTTTATTTTGTAATATTAAGTATACATTACATAACACATGCACCTTAGATATGTCTCATGCTGAAAATGTTTATAACAATAGTACCAATGTATATAATTATACCATAATTATGATTCTAAATCATATAGTTGTGTGTTTTGGCCAATTTAGAAACTATGTGAGTGCGTAGAACACGATTCCCAAGCATGCCCTAACTATATATAGAAAAATATAGAAAAAAAAGGTACCAATGTGGATAAATTTAAAAACTAATATAAGTGTCAATGTGGATAATTTTTTTGAAAAACATCCCCCACAATAATCTAGAGATCTTAAATACTAAATAGGTGTGGAGAACATGATTCCAAAGCATCCTCATATATCACCTCCTTCTCGTTACTCCTACTTTCCTATATTTTTTTCAATGTAAGTCTTGATAAAACATACAAATTCAAATAAAAAATAATTATCCATACAAAGGCAGGGACAAGTTGCGCGACCCTTGTTTTATGTAGTTGTCTTGAGTAATTTTCACCTTCAATATCTTAAGCTACTAATAGTGTAACTACATGTGAAATGAGGAGGATGAGGAAGAATATTAGACAAATATATTACTTTTTTGTTGGGATTTATATCTTAGAATTATTCATATATTTTAGTTCAATTATTTAAAACCAATTGGTATTTAATTATTTGTGCATATTTTATGTATAATATTTTCTTATTTAATTTTCCTAATAGGTATATATTTAGAAATTATGTTATTTAATTGAACTAAATATTTTATTTTTTGTGAAATATTAATTATTGATAATATTTATTATTATGATAAAAATTATTTATATATATTCATAATTTAAATATTAAATGTTCAATATATAACATTCAATTTAAATGCATTTTTTAAATGTATTCTATAATTATATTCTATTATAGAAATAATATAATTATTAAATGAAACATTTATATGATTTAAATTTTTATTCAAATTTTTATTGAACAAAATATTTAAATATCAATAAAAAATATTAAAAAATATGAATATGAGAGAAATTTTATTATGGAAAAAGTTGAAAAACATCAGGTGCTAATGCAATATTCATGACACTAACTCTGAAGAAATATTTTATGCCCCAAAAAAATTATGATATATGGCACCAAGGACCAAGGGGTTTTCTCTCATCAAATTCACTAAGGGATCAAACCCAACCTCATTCTTTATGGAATCAGGTGTTTTCTTTCAAAATGAATTGATTCTTGGTTAAATCTTTATGATCCAAAAAACTTCACCAATGATATTTTGACATTCTACTAAAATTTTCATTAATAACATTCCCAACAAATGTGATATTTAATGTTATCTATCATTATGCAAATTACATTACACAAAATCTTGCAATACAAAAAAACATTATAATTATGAAATATTTCAATTTTTACAAAAAAATGTAGATGATAAATTGATGTAATAGTATAGTGTTTTTGTGTCAATAATTTTAATTGAATAGGTCTATAAATAAATGTGTATTACATTATTTAGCATAATGCAAGAAACAAATAATAAAGGAATATAAATATATAAATCTAGAGAATACATATAAATAAATTACATTGTAATATTGAAAATCATTGTAGCCACACACTTGCATCACAAGAGATTGTTTGGATTAAGTGCTTTTTACTTGGTGTATTATCTTCAATGATTTCTACTATTGAGGGCATTGATAAGTAGTCAATGCTTAAAAAATAATGTTGACCATATGGAGACATCTGGAAATAAATTCCTTTCCATATCCTTAGTAGGTTCAACTACTACAATAGGATTTTAAGAAGAAGAGCCTTTTTTCTAATTTGATGAAAATGAATATTCGTAATATTTAATGATTTTTCCAAATTGCTAGACTTCAATATTTTAAAAGTGGGAAAAAGTGTTTTCTAAGATTCTAGTGCCCATAAACATGGAAGTGTAGAGTTATGAGTCATACCTAGGTTACCATGATTCTTCATGATTATCATTATCTTGATATAAAAGCATTGATTTTTTTTATAAAACTGTTACAATTATTTTCAAATATTATGAGAATCAAAATAATTCTCAAATTTTACAAAAAAATAAGGTGGGTTGAAGAAAAAACCTAAGTCATAAAGGCAAAGCCTGTGACAGTTTTTAATTGTGGTCATTCTTCCCCATTTTCCTTCACCTACATGCGTCTGTATGCTGCCATGTTTTTTAGAACTAACTTAAGTGATGAAAAAAGATTTTATTTTTCATATTTCCTACAAGTATGTTGTTCACCCTAAGGATCCTTTAGTAGCATCCGCACCTTCAACTTTTTGATGTTTGTATATTGTAAAAAAATTAGATGATATACCAAAAATCAAGATCTCTCTTCCTAAGCTAACTAACTTAATTTTAATATTCAAATATTAAGTAGTTATTTGTAGATTTAGTGGGTTTTGGTATCGGTTAGAATATTTACACCATTGGGTTTATTCTACCTAAGCCATAGATTATACGATCCAATTATGCTCAAAGGGTTTATTCAACTTTAATTTTTTCACTTAACTACTATCAGAGAAATTTTGAGGATGGGCTTTAGTTTTGGGGTAGAGATGATCTCTTTATTACTTCTTAGTTTATATATGTTGATCCTACAATTATGGTGGTATCCAAAATCCTGATTTGGGTTTAGCTCGTACACCTTCTTATTCCCTTCTATCATCCCTCAGTATGTGAAGCTATTTTCAATATGCTGGGAAAATTTATAAAGATGGATGGTGAGAGTTCTTAGAAAGGAATTTTCACTTATTCTCATATTTTTGGGGAGGTGGATATTAGAAAAGGTATCCTACATAAATTATAATCGAATCTTAGCAATTTATGTTGGATCCAAACTTGAGATTTTGAAAACATTGCTTTTAGATTTTTTTTGCCATCAAACTAGCCATTGCAAGGGAGAATGCCATCAAACAAGTAAATACCCCACATAAAAATAGCCCCTTAAATCTAAAATTTTGCTGCTGTATGAGCATCCTCTTTCAAAAGATGAAGAAGAGGAGATCTTAACTAATCATAAGACTTTTAAGGTCAAGGAAAAGTCAAAATATTGACCAACAAAGAATGGAGGAGAAGAGGATACGGAATAGACATATGGGTAAGATAACATTATAGGTGGAGGAAATAGGGGAACATGTGAATTTGAGACTTTAGAGTGGCTTAAGGAACAAACCCCTACTAAATCTCAGCTATAATTGATTGTTGTTGTTCTTCCTTTAGAGCTTCCTCCTAAGCTCTAGACAGAGGTTGAAAAGAATAAGGGGAAAAAATATGATATGATTATGAAGTCTATGAACTTGTAATTGATAGTGGTTTTCTGAGGCATATGCATAATGATTAATTTGGGTATTATTTTCACTTGCTTGACTCTACCTAACTAACAAGCTAGTCTTGAGGATTGCTATTGAGTTGGTATTTTCCACTAGCATGAAGTTTTGGCCATGTATAGAAACCAACTGATTTATTATGTAACCTTCATGTATTTCATTACATTGTATTATAAAATCATATTAAAGCATTATAATAGTAAAATACTTGAAAGATCAAAATAGAGTGCCAACTTCGCTTATCTTTGGGTGCTCTAGATGAGTAGGTGAGCACACAAGGTAAAATTTGTATGAGCTATATGTATTCGGTGTAAAATAAGAATACTTGGAATATTTGTCCCAACTGGTAGGGATTTAGGTGAGTGGGATTATGACACTTGGCATAATCCTAGAGCTTTGCTTGCTTGAAAAGAAGAATATTTTTTATGTACATGAAGGTCACATATTAGAAGGTATAGATGACACCTTTTATAAACTTCAAAGACCAAAATGGAGTATAGACTTGGATTGTCTCTAGGTGTTCATGATGAGTAGGTGAGTGTTGCATGGTAAATTTCAATGAGATGGTAAGAATTTGTGTGTAAAATGGGCATACTGGTAGTATTCCACTAAAAAATACTCCTAAAATTGGGGTACATAATATTGGTTAGAAAGTGGATATTGATATTATTCTTATCTTGTTAAGAATGCACATGTGTCTATTTTACACAAAGATTAGAATACTTTCAACTCCATATTCATAGTACTCCACTCAAGAATATCCCTAAGCTTGTACTACAATCTATTGGTTTGAAAGTGGATGTTTATATTATTCATATCTTGTTCATAATGGACATGTGTCTATTCTACACAATATTGAAATACTATCAACTACCAAAAATCTTTATCTTATGTAGAATGGGATTAATTGATAATTTTTTTAATGTTTTGTGTAAAAGTAGGCATAAATCCATTCTAATAAAAATATGAAATATCAACTCCATTTCAAATATTGTAATGACATATGGATTACAACTTGTCAATGAAAGCTTATAGTTATACCATAGCATCCAACATACATAGACATTTGTCATGAAATCCTATGGACAAGGATTCCTCTATGAACACCTAAAATGGATAAGTTGATTGGCTACAAATACCATAGTAATGCCAATTTCATGAATTAAATCAAATTACTGGGAATTGCTAAGTGGATCATTAAGTAACCGTAATGTCATACATATGCAAAGTCAAAATATAGAATAATCAATGGAGAATCATAAAAATTGAGTGGATGGACAAGATGACGAATTCAAGGATTATGAGTAGTACAAAGTAGATGCAACAAGTGTGATCATTTCAAAAATTTAACATGATCATGTCTATGCTCCATACTATGTAAATATGTGAACATAGATTTAAAAAATAGAAAAAACTTTATGATATCAATATCTTGAGAATATTGATTTTTTAGAGAATGCTGATCATTTCAAGATTCTATGAGCTCAGATTCAAATTAAGGGAGGAGAATTTCATTGATATTGAATCGGTTATATCAAATTAAAATTTTAATTACTTAACCATTAATAATTTGAAAAAAAATCTTGAATTATTTCAACAAAGTTCAAGAATAATGTCTATTACTAGTTGATTAATAACTTTTAATTGTGAAAACATTGAAACTAGAATCTATAAAAATTAGAATCCAATAATAGAAAAATTAGAGCCCAATATTTTAAATAATTGATACTATAAAAAGCCAATAATAATAGTTTTTATTTTCAATTTGCGCTAGAATATGTCCAAATTTAATGCAATGATGGTTTTATCACAAAATGTTTTAGGAGTAGCCTTGGGGTTTGGGTAGAGTTTTGTTATTTATTATGCCCTAGTTTCTAGATTTTGATCCTACCCTTATGGTGGTGCTCAAAATGCTTGTTTGGGTTCAACTCCCAAATCTTCCTCTTGGATTTTTTGATCCTTAATTATGTAAATCTATTGGAAATATGCTTGGAAGATTCAGCAAGATGGATGGTGAGAGGTCTAAAGAAGAACTTTTTACCTATAATGCTTCTATTTTTGTCGAGATGGATATTTGTAAAGGTCTCTCAAATAGATTACATTTAAATCATGGAAATTTTTACTGGATCTAAACCTTGGATTATGAAAATAATACTTTTATATGTTGATTTTTCCATCAAACCCCCATCTCCATGGAGCATGCCAAAAAACAAGCAAAGGAAAAAAAATTGGCTTGTTAAATCTAAAAGTTGGCAACTATATGAGCATCCTCTTTAGAAATATGAATAAGAGGAGATCTTAACTAATCATAAGACATTTGAGGTCAATGAAAAGTATAAAGATGGACCAATAAATAATGTTAGAGAAGAGGCTATGGAAGAGACATCTGTAGAAGATAACATTACAAGTGGAGGAATCAAGAGATTGTATGAATTTGAAACTTTAGTGTCGGATAAGGAATAAAACCCAATTGAGCCTCACCTACAGTTGGTTATTGTTGTTCTCCTTTCAGAGCCTCTGCTTGAGCTCTAGATAGAGGTTAAAAATAATAAGCATAAAAAAGGACTATGATTGTGAAGGGTACAAACTTGTAATTGAAACTGGTTGGTAGAGGTATATCCATAAGGATTGATCTTGGATATTTTTTTACTTGCTCGACTCTACCCTATGAACAAACAAATCTTAAGAGTTGTTGTTGAGTAGATATTTTTCACTAGCATGATATCTAGATCATGTATTATGACTAGTCATTTTACTATGTAATTTTCATGTATTTTATTATTTTATATAATAAAATCATCCTAAAACATTCAAATAATAAAATAATTCTCTGAACCCTTTCTTTTTCGTTTTTCCATTTTTATTTTAAATTGATAACTTAAAGAAGCCTTTAACAATAAACTATGGTGTGACTTAAACTAGGGCAAATGAGTGGTAGGACCCATGTCATCCATTGCACTCGCCTCACTGGCCTCTCTCTTCTTCATTTTTTACTCTATAATTGGAATATTACGTTTCATTAGGCTTATCGAAATGTATTGCATTTTCAAGTAAATCCAAAGTTCTATCTCCAACTTTTGACAAGGGCGACGCAATTTTTGACGAACGGAAATGGTTATATCCTTTTCACACTCGAAGCAAGTTGAAAATATATTCCATTCTTCATGACAAAAATAAGAAATAGTTTAACTTGTGTACAACGGCACTTCAAATAATAATATATCTCATTTTGTAAAAATATATTCCATTCCTCACTGTAAACGTTAGATACAATTTAATTCGTGTAAAATGGCCTTTCAAATTAAAAAAAATCTTAAAGCAGGTTGTCATAATAGATGGGACCCAAAGCTTGTTTTACACGGTCTGTGCAAATTTTCACAAAGACTTAGAAACGCCTGTCAAAGTCCTCAGGTCAACATAGTTGCGTCAAAGAAGATACAATTTTTTTTTTTTCCTAAAATAGGCTACGCGGCACATCTGATTCCTTATAAACCCTAATGCAACGCCTTACCTATCAGCATAAAATAAGTTGCGAATATCTGGTTTGAGAAGATCCAAGTCGAAATAACAAAATTGGTCGTGTTTGGATTAAAATATTGTTCCAAATCAACAACGGTCTGTTAGTCTCTTGTCTGATTTGAGAATAGTTAAAGCTTCGCCTGAAATCCTACATGTTAGCATAACAATCAAGCGGTATAAAGCATCGTGGCAAGGGTAAAAGGGAGCAGATCCCATGGACAAAAGAACCCATCACTCACTCGCTGGACAGAAGAGACAGAGAGATGAGCAACAGATCATAGAAATCTCAAGGCCTATCTACTTTAAGACAGAAATTGAAGATCGGCCTTTTTGGGCTGCGTCTCCTCAAGGTGAATATGGTTGCTTTCTAACTTTGTTCTTGGATTTAAATTAGCAGATTAGTTTGGAAAGTAAATTTAAAAACAACTTCATTTTTATTTATTCGGAGATCCCAAATCGGTTACGCTCGTAGGAAACAAATGTGTTTAACAGATTTCATCCAGCTTAATGAAAAAAGTATTTTATAACTGCAGTACACCCTGCTGCAGTGATTTTATGTTACTCACATAAAATCATTTGCCAATGTTGAGATACCAGGACCTTATGTTTCGATTCGTTTATATGCAATTTCGATTGTCTTTTCTATGTTTAAAACAATAGATCTACAGGATATGAAACGAATTGCTATAAAATGAATTTCATACAATACAATATAGAATCTGCCCATACCCAAGGCAAACTAAAAGTATCTTTTCTCTTGCAAATATCACCCGGTATGACAATCTAAAAGTATATCTTCTTGCAAGTATCGTCGGGTATGGAAAATTGAAACTGGTTAAGTAAAAAAAGCATTAAATGGGTGCACACGAACAAAAATATTATTGACAGAAGTATGAATAATATCAGGATGGATATGTTGAACTATTTGAAATGCTTTTATTATAGACACAAATTAAATCATAAACAATAGTACAAGTTAGATGGCTACAAGCAAAATACAAAAAGGTGTAGAATTTCATTAAATTGAAAGTGTAGAATTTTAGTAAATTGAAACATATTTTATTCTTAATTCATGGATTGAATTGTATGAGATTTTTATTGTTTGATGTTTTGGATCTTATTGTTGGATCTATATTTGGTTCATATTTTTAGTTTGGATGGGTGGGTGTTAAAAGAGTTGCTACTCAAACTTATATCTTTATTTCAATGATATATTCACTCAAGCTTCACAAAACATTACTCTAGTTATCTTGTACTTTGAGGCTTCCCCTTGCCTAATCTTAGAATTTACCCCCATTAGATTTGTATTGAAATAAACCATTTTATCCTTTTGGGAGAACCGTATTTATTATATTTATATTGTGGAATCTTAGATAAAGGATTTTTTGTTTCAAAATATTATCCTTATTATAACATAAAAGGACCATTATTTTTACTCTTTAGTGATTCACATGGCTCTCTCGAAACACAGATTATGAAGTCTATAGATTATGAAGTCTAGAGATTCTTAGCCTTTATTGTTTGGTAGATGTTTAACCTTTGCTGACAAATATAGACATAAGTACCTCAAGTTACTTACGTCCACTTCTAATCATCTCTTAACATTGCTAAGAAGAGGCCTCATAATTAAATTTTAAATTTATATATTAAGTATTCGAGACTCAATAATTCATATGACTACATTCCTGTTATGCATATCTTTACCATTATGAATACAAAAAATATATGTCTAAAAAGCAAATTTCATCTCATTATGTTGGACCCTTCTTCTCTTTTATCTTATTAATAATCAGGTATTCGGCTTGACTGGTGCTTTCCATATACCTTCTTTAATTTAATTGTTTTTTAATATTATTTTCGATGTGCTATTACACTTTTTTTTTTTTAAGTTGTATCTTTCATAATCTCATAAGCCAATTCTTGGATCATGTAAACATTAACGTTAAGAAATAAATCAAATTAAAATTAAAATTATATCATATTAAATTAAAATGTCTAGACTGTGAAAAGACTATTCATCTTTCCTATGGCAAATTAGAAGTCTTCGAGTGCAACTCTCATTAATTATAGACCTAAGATTTTCCTCAACGGACTCTATTTATTCACCTTAGCACGTTTAAACAATGAATTTCAGAGCACTTTTGATAGATGAAAATAGAGCATAAACACAAGAAAACAAATAGATTGCCACTGCAATTCTTGCAAAAAAGAATTTTTATTGATCTTCTTTTTTCCCTTGGTTACAATGCTGAACCCAAGGCATCTATAAATAGATTTTCTTGGAAAAAATAAGTAAAAATAAACTAATTGTTTAACTGCCTCTAACTGCTTGAAAAAACTAGCTGATTCCTAACTGTCAGTTAACTAACTAAATGTTAACTCCTACATGCATGAGAACTGCTAGTTAAGTTGTGGATGGAGAAATTATCTCTAGTTCATCTTGAGTTTCTAACACTCCCCCTTAGTTTCTACCACTAACAACTTCAGCATTTACAATGCCTAAATTTTGTCTTAAATAATCAAAGGTCTCCTTTGCTAATGTCTTTGTAAATATATCTGCCAATTGATCTTCAAATCTACAAAACTCCAGATGGATTTCTCCATTGTTCACTAACTCTCTAATAAAGTGAAATCTTGTATCAATGTGCTTGCTCCTCTTGTCAAAAACATGATTTTTTGATAATGCGATTGCTGATTTGTTGTCACAAAAAATTGGTGTTGACTCCTTTGGTGCTTGTAATAAATCTATCAATATTCTTCTCATCCAAGTTGCTTGACATGCTGTTGATGTGGCTACTACATACTCTGCTTCAACTGATGAAAGTGTCACTATAGGTTGCTTTTTGGATGCCCATGTGATCTCATCTGTTCCTAAAAGAAAGGCATGTCTAGAAGTACTCTTCCTATCATCAACACTACCTACAAAATCACTATCAGTAAAACCAATCAGACTAAAATTGTTAGTTTTGGAATATAAAATTCCATATTCTGTAGTTCTTGCCACATATCTCAATATCTTTTTTCCAACTTGCCAATGTGAGTCTTTTGGTGACTCTATGAATCTTGAGATTAAACTGACCCCGTACATGATATCTGGTCTAGTAGCTGTAAGATACATCAAACTACCAACTAGTCTTTTGAATGTTGTAGAATCAACATTAAACCATTGGTCTTCCTTGCTAAGTTTGGTTCCTATAACAACTGGTGTAGGTGCTAGTTTACAATTCATCATCTTAAATCTTCTTAACAAATCCTTTGCATATTTTGTTTGACAAATAAAAATTCCCTTCTCTGATTGTACAAGTTATATGCCCAAAAAGTACTTCATTAATCCCAAATCTGTCATTTCAAATTCTTTCTTCATTGCTGATTTAAATGTGTCTATAGACAAATTTCTAGTAAAAATCAAATCATCAACATACAAACACACAATCAAAATCTGACTTTCTTTGTTGATTTTTGTGTACGAAGTAGGCTCATTATTGCTTCTGTTGAATCCATTGTTTGTCATATATGAATCAATCCTACTATACCATGCTCTTGGTGCTTGCTTGAGACCATAAAGGGCCTTCTTCAATCTGTAGACTTTTTCTTCATGTCCTTGCACTTCATAACCTGGTGGGTGTTTCACATATACTTCATCATCTAGTAAACCACTCAAGAAAGTTGATTTTACATCCATTTGATATACATACCAATTATTTTGAGCATCTATTGATAAAACTATTCTAACAGTATCAAGTCTAGCAACTGGAGCAAATGTTTCATTATAGTCAATTCAATGTTCATATGCAAAACCTTTTGCTACTAACCTTGCCTTGTGTTTTTCAACATTTCCATCTGCATCAAATTTAGTCTTATAAACCCATTTGACTCCTATACAATCCTTACCTTTAGGTAGATTAGTTACATCCCATGATTGAATTCTTTCAATGGCATTCATTTCTTCATCCATTGCTTTTATCTAATGTTCTTCATTAACTGCTTCTTCATAATACATAGGATCATGAGTGAAAAGAGCAAAATTTGAAACCAAATCTAATTTCTCTTCTTGATTATAAATCTCATTCAAGTTTCTCATTTTCTTATCTTTAATTCTTGATCTTAAAGTGGCAAGAGTTGGATCTGATTCATCACTTACTTGTGAATTTGGAGTAGGGTGACATGCATGACTAGATGATTCACCTTTTTCAAACCTCCTAGGTGTTCTTAATGGAGTGCTTGTTCCTACTTGTGGAGAGGATTGTCCACCTTGCAAATTTTTTTCTTCAGATTCTTCTTCATTTTTGGAATTGGTGCTCCAATTGTGATGGTGCTACCATCACATGCTTCTTCTTCCTTAAATTCAACATCTCTGCTAATAATCACTTGGTTTGAAATAGGGTTATACAACTTATAAGCCTTTGATTCTTCACTATAACCAATAAAAATGCATTTCTCACCTCTATCATCAAGTTTTAATCTTAATTTAGATGGTATAAGAGATAATGCTATACAACCAAATTTTTTGAAAGGATGTACACTGTGTTTCTTACCACTCCATGCTTCTTGTGGAATTTGATCTCTGACACTCTTTGTTGGGCTTGTATTCAGAATATATACTTCACATGCTACTGCTTCTGCCCAATATTCATTTGACATGTGTTTGGCCTTCAACATGCTTCTACCCATCTCCATGATTCTTCTATTCTTTATTTCTACTACACCATTCTACTTTGGTGTGTACCTTGTAGTCAATTGCCTTTTAATGCCATGATACCTGCAAAAATCTTGAAATTGATTAGACATATATTCAATTCCTCTATCTGATCTAAGTACCTTGATGTAATGGCCACTCTACTTTTCAACCATAGCCTTGAATTCTTTAAACTTTTCAAAGGCTTCAAACTTATTTTTGAGAAAATATATCCACGTCTTTCTGCTAAAGTCATCAATGAAGGTTAAAAAATAAGTACTACCTCCAAGTGATGGAGTTTGCATTGGTCCACATAAATCACTATGGACTATCTCCAATATTAACTTTTTTCTATATGCGGCTCCTACTAGAAAGCTCTCTCTATGTTGTTTTGCCATAATACAACTGTCACATGAACTTCCTGGCTATTCTATTGGTGGCAAACCCCTCCAAAATGTAAATGTCCATACCTTAAGTGCCATAACCATGATTGGTCTAGATGCATGGATTTGAAGTGGGCTTCCTCTTCTCCTTGGATGCACTGAATTCGAAGAGGGAACATCTGATTCTTGGTCATCTTCACTTTTCCTATCACCCTGTCACTTGGAAACTTGTCCAGTATTGTGCAAACATTATCCATAAAGGATACTCTATAACCTTTCTGTACTAACTATCCAATACTCATAAGATTATGTTTTAGTACAGGTACAAAATAAACATTAGGTATAAACCTTCTTTCACCACTCTTTGCCAAAACATTTATTACTCCTTTACCCATTACATCCACTTTGATATCATTTACTAATTTCACTTCAGATCTTACAGAATCATCAAGACTAGCAAAAAAATCTTTATTCCCTGTCATATGATTAATGCATCCACTATCTAAGAACCAAATATCTCTAGCCTTTTCTTGAGTAACATGACAAGTGAGAAATAAGCTTCCAGGATTAGAACTAGATTTACCTAGATTAGAACCAGATTCACCTATGTAATTAGCATTCTTCTTGTCCACATATCCTTGTTTCCTTCTGAAGTCACTTGCATAATGTCCATATTTTTTGTAGTAATAATATTGAATATTAGATTTATCAAACCTCTGTGAACTTTTCTAGAAGTGGTTGTTGCCATGTCCTCTACTACTATAGTTTTGATTACTGTGTTTATCTTGTTCTAGATTGTTGCTTCCAGTTCTACCTCTGCCTCTTCCTCTGAAGTTTGACCTTCCTCTTCCTCTTCCTCTTCTTCTGCCAAATGATACCTGTGACTTGAAATCATTCTCAAGAGATGTACTATTATTCCTGTTCATTGTGGATTGATGTGTTAATAAAGAACTCATTAATTCATCTACTAATAACTGTTCTAAATCCTTGGTTTCCTCAATAGCTACAACTATTGCATCAAATTTACTAGGTAAAATCTTGAGTATTTTTTCTATAATCTTCTGATCTGTGATAGTTTCTCCATTAGATCTAATTTGATTCACTATATTCAACACTTGACCTATAAACTGGTCTATAGATCCTGAATCATTCATTTGCGAATTTTCAAAACTTCACCTAAGAGATTGCAATTTAGCAATTTTTACCTTTGTATTACCTTTATAGGTAGTCTCCAAGATTTTCCATGCCTCTCTGGATCTTGTTGCTGCTGCTACTCTGGAAAAAATTGATTCATCTAGTCGCTGTTGGATTATAAATAAAGCTTTTGCATTTTTTTCATGTTCTCCTTAAGCTCATCCTTTTGTGCTCGAGTTAATGCCAGATGGGCTACCTCATCCTGCAGTTCTACAAAACCATTTTCTACCAGATCCCAAATATTTTGTGAGCAAAACAATGTTTTCATCTTAATTGACCAAAAATCATAATTGTTATCAGTAAAAATAAGAATTTGAGACTGAGAAATAATTTTATTCATTGCCATGTCTCATGTTTACAGGATTTTGTTGTTGCTGCTGCAGTCTTTCTCCTCCCTGGATCTGGTTTTCAACACTCTGGGTCTGCATGGTCTTTGAATAATACTGCTGCAACATTTCAAATAGGAGCTTTTTTTTTTTGGACAATGCCTTTTGTTTGTTTGCTTTTTTTTAAAAAAAAAAATAAAAAATTTTAATACCTTGCTGCGATTCCTTCTTTGACTGCTAACAAGTGCACTTCAAACAAACCTCTATTTTCACTTTTCACATCCTTGCTGTCAATGCCTTGACAGATGAGACTGGGCTCTCTGCGCTGATTGCGCCTCAAAAAACCTTCGCTCTAATAAGCCACTGCCTCTTTCTACACTGATAGTGGATGACCTACGCAATTTTTTGTTTTGACTTCTGCTGCGATTTGGGTCAACCACCTCAGCTGCGATCCAAACTGGCGCTTCTTCTCTTCACGCGACCTGCGACTGTTGGCTTCTCCTATCACGGCTTCTACTAACTCTCCCAACTAGGCGCTTTTCCCCAACCGTCTAGCTCTGATACCACTTTCATAGATGAAAATAGAGCATAAACACAAGAAAACAAGAAAACAAACAGATTGCTATTGCAATTCTTACAAAAAAGAATTTTTATTGATCTTTTTTCCCTTGCTTACAATGTTGTGCCCAAGGAATCTATAAATATATTTTCTTGGCAAAAATAATTGAAAATAAACTAATTGTTTAACTACCTCTAACTGCTTGAAAGAATTAACTGTTAACTGCTTAAACTAACTGATTCCTAACTGTCAGTTAACTAACTAAATGTTAACCCCTGCATGCATAAGAATTGGTAGTTAAGTTGTGGATGGAGAAATTATCTCCAGTTCATCTTCAGTTTCTAACAGCTTTGATGTTATGAAACTAATAAATCAATGATCAGTCTATGGAGGCCATGAAAACTAACCCTATACAAACTATGGATGAATGATAAACCAACATAAAATGATACAAAATCTGTACTTCAATTCTCACCTCATGCAGCTTGATTTCGATCTACAAACGTTTTGAGTCTTGTCTCAGACTCATCACAATACAAAAGAAAATCTAGTGATTGCATCAATATAGTTCCCATTCAAGTGTTGGTAGAAATTAGAAATGAAGACCCTTGAAAACATCCTTACAAGATCTGTGGACATGAAGGAATAGATATTAGTGAGCATACACATTTTTCTAAAAAAATGAAGGTATTACTAGCTTAAGCAATTTTAAGAATGAGATGGGTTTATTTCTGATTGTTGCATACAGATGCAAGCGTTATTTTGCGAAAAAAACAGAGATATTATACAGACCCTGGCACATTCCAGAGAAATGATGAAGAATTCCTTGTAATTGCCCAAGCTCAATGCAGTACCCAGCAGTCACAGAAGCATTATCGAGGAGTAAGGCAGAGACCGTGGGGTAAATGGGCAGCAGAGATTCGGGATCCAAAGAAAGCAGCTCGAGTATGGCTGGGCACCTTTGAGACAGCTGAAGATGCAGCCAAAGCCTACGATGATGCTGCTTTAAAATTCAGAGGCACAAGAGCCAAACTGAACTTCCCAGAAAGAGCCTCTGTCCTGTACGATAATAATAAAGTCAATGTGAACTCAAGTCACGAAGATGCCTTCATTGAAAACACTATTGACATCCCAGCCGCAATCTCAACATTACCAGATCCCCTATACACCTCACCTCCTGAAATGTCGGCGCTCTTGCAATGCAGTAGTGCAATTGGAGATGGCGCTGCTTTTTCTGACTTGTCACAGGGCTGTTTTTCCGCATTCTCACCATGTGCATTTCATCTCTCTAAGTTTTTTCAGAATGCCCAGCTCGCAGATAATCCATTAATTGATTGGCAGCAGGACAAAACGATACTTGCTTTTGATACTATTCAGGAAGACAAAACATTTCTTACAAGATCTTGGCAACAGCGGCTGAGTAAATCGTCCGCCCCAAGTAACCCAGGTTTTTGTCAACAACAATTTTTCATTACTCGGCCTATCATGAATTCATCAATCCACACAGAAAACAGCCTACCCGTGTACAATAGATATGTACATCATGGACACCAGGAGCAGATACTTAATAAACAGCATTTAGTTCAGTCATGTGACAATCTGGAACTGCAAGAGCTGCAAAACTTTCTAGACAGTGGTATTGATCCAACATTTACCAACCCAGCTTCCACTACACCAGCAGCTCTTCCGCTACAGAAATGTCACTCCCTTAACGATAACTGCCAATGAATGATAAGATTGATTGAGACAGGAAACTTGTAATGATCCGTGTATATTTTATGTATGGCAAGTTGAAAAATTATTGTCTTTTCTTTTGGTAGGAGTAGCCGAGCTTCGGCCTCTACCACACTTTATTATCAAAGGGTAAACGAATTTTATTTCTGCTATTTATATTTCCATAAATGCCGATACGAGCAAATCAAGGTTCCGTACTCATGGGAATTGGGTGTTGTTGCTGTCGCTGCAATTTCTTAATTAGCTTGTTGCCCAAGATCTCTACTATGTGTGCATTTTAGACTAATAAAAGAGAAATGTGTGCTATTCTTTGAAGCTTTAAGATACCTTAAAAGCTAATAACATATGGATAGTTTTCTAAAGGATTTTACCTGAAATATTTATATCATATAAAATTGCAAGCCTAGTTATAAGAACACAATCAACTACCATAACCATTAATTTAAGGATTATGAATGTGAATATTTATGGGGTGGGAACAATCAAATACGTTTTAATACGAGCTCTTATCAGAATCCAGCCAACCATTTATTTTCTTTGTTAATAATAAAATTTCAGAGAACTTTGCAAAAAAGAAACTTTAATGTCTAATTTTAATTTAATGACATGTTTTAAACTAACCACGCTTAATCATCACTCTTGCAAAAAGAAAAGCATCATGTCTATTATTAGAAAAATTAAAGTAATAAACCCAGTGTAAAAGGAAATGTTAGTCTTAATATAAATATAAGAAAATTTAAAATTCATTTAATTTTATAATTAATATTTATTTTTATATAAAAAAAATATTAATATAATGTTTCATTTTGATATGTATTTTTGTCTATATATCAAAGTAAAATTAATATGTAACTAGAGATAATCCACTTCAATCACATAAAACATGCTAGAGTTCTCAAAATGAATATAAGATTAATAGTGCACTAAAAGTCACAAAGAAAAAAATCCCCTAATTTATATTGTAAAGAATTCTAAAGATCATAAAACTAAAATCCCTGATCATGTGTCTTAGGATACAAAAACTAATCCCATACTAATAAGTAAAGAACATATGCTTGTATATAAGTGTCTATTTAATTAATGATTGGTTGAACTCAATAGATGGCTCAATGGGTACTTGTCACTTGATGGTACCTTGAATTCACATCAACATTTGAAAATAAATTTTCTCCCTTTAGCTAGTTTAGGAGGTCAATAATCTGTGGGAATTAGTAATTGTTCTTGATAGTGTGATCATAGTAAGGAACTTGTAGTTAATATAAAGTGGCAATGTCCCAGTCTTTTGTTGACCTAAAATAAATGAGCTCTGATAAGGTGATGCATTGGGCTAAATATGGACATTCTAGATTACCTCCTTAATTTTTGACTTGACCTCTTCATTTGACAACATTTAACATTTGTATAATATTCCACATAAAAATAGTGCCCCAAGGATCAAGTGCATTAGACACACTAGTAGGTGTATTAAATACATATATCTAATCATTGAAGATATAGTGTTTAGTGTGTTGTTATATAGTTAGATTATGTATAATAGCATGTGTGGTTTCAATGAGTTGTCGAGTTATCTCTATCATAATGTACAATAGAAAAAACATTCCAATGTGATCATTCACACATGTCTCCATTGCTCTACACTAATCAAGCCTATTGGATTCTTAAGATGAACCTAAGGAATCTTTTAAAATTGCTCTCCCAATGTGATCATGAAATTTTGCTTCTTGAACTAATATATTTTTTCTCCTTTCCACATTTGTCGGTTCCTAATAAAAATAATACAAACCTTAACGTGTGCTATATTACACAAAACATCATATTTCAACATGACTCTTCATATGGAAGAAGATATTATAGACTTAAATGAATATATTTGCCTTTGTTTAACCATCAAATGGAATATGGCTATGGGTAAGGTGTTTCTTTTACTCATCCTTCATATAGATTCTACAAGGCAACAATTTTATAAATCCCATTATACACCATGAAGCATAGATATTTCCATTACACTTACATCTATGTTCTTCTTACACAAATGATGATGTTTCAACATGTGATGTACCAACAATTTAATCAGGGTAAAAAATCACATTTTTTTACCTAATTAGATGCTTGTATTAGATCAATTTAATGGGCATTAGTAAAAAAAAATTTATTAGAATGATAATTTTTAATGTTTTGAGGCATGTTCCTATGGTTCTCACACTATTTTACAACTTCTTTGTATGGCAGTTTGTCAATGGGATTTGTCATTGTTGAGCTCAAAATTTTCCTTTATTTTGGGGCCTTATTTATTTATTTATCTATCTATTTCATGCTTCCATCCTTAGATTTCCCACTATATCATATGATGGTTCTTTCTTTATTGTAAGAAACTTAACTTTTTGTATGATTTTTCTAATAGATATTTCTCACAAACTACATGGTTGCTCTCATTATTTAAATGGTTAAGATTCCAATATTCTTTTGAATATATCCATGAATATCACTTTTGTATCCGATTATATTTGATTACTCTATACCATTTGAATTTCTTGAGGTGTTATATATATAATAGATGGAATTTGTGTATTCTTGCATATATTTTCCCCTATTTTTTTGTATAAAGTTGCATTGCATTTATTTATTTTTTAAGGATTCTTTTGCACAATACTAATTTGTAAAAACATCAAAAAAGTCATTCCAATAGAGATATGTGATTAGTGTATATTGTACCTCTATATCTTCCTTAGATTCTTCAAGATGAACCTTGCACCATTTTTGTACTTGCATTATAAATTTTAGCACAAAAATATTACTTTTGCTAAACCTTATAAAGTTTTTCTAAAAAATATGACTAAAATTTTGTGATCCAACCTTCATGGGAAATTTATTCTAATTTACCTTCAAACATTAGGATATCCAAACTCCAATGTAATTTTAAAGGTATGGACACTATCAAGGGCCCCACTTTTGGAGCTATTGATGTTTTTATTAAAATTTGGTGGATAATTTACAATAATTAGATCATCATTTAGTTTCCCTTCTTCCTAGATCCTCTTTTATAATTTTATTTACTAGGTCTAAGGATTTTATTCCTTCTTTCATGGCCATTTATGACCAATTGCATTTATTTTGGAGATAATCAAATTGATCTTGTATCTCAAATACAAATCCTTATAGCCTAATCTCATTTGATGAAACATGTAATATCCAATACTATCTTATATTAGAAAATAGTTTTTAGGATTCAATCCATCAAACAACACAAAAACTATTAGACACTAGTGTGTTATAATAAATGCCAACTCCTATATGCTAAATTCACATTGATTTTCAAGAGTAATAAGCAAAGGTTTTTTTCAATATAATAGTAGAGATTCCAAAAATAATTAAATTATGTGGAAAATATATAAACTATCCAAACTAAATTAAAATAGGCAATGTCCTTATTTTATAGCTAAATAGAAATATTAATATTAGATTTATTTAAAGGCAAATAAAGCAAATAACATCTAATCAACATGAATAAGAATGCCAATGTGTATTTTATCTAAATCATGTGTTTGTGTGCACGCACACATGCATTTGTGTGCACCAATACACACACATACATCATTTCAACATGTATAGGTATGTGAATAAGAAAACTCTTGAGAATAAATGGTTTACTACAAGAACAATTGATGATAATATTAACCTAGGTTAAACCACCTTGTTGTAATAAAAATTTGGGTATTTTATGATCTACTATTATAACTAGTTTTTATAAAGCTCTACTTTATAAGAATAAACTCACATCACGATAGTAGTATGGTGAGTTTTCTAAAGCTTAAAAAAATGTTGTTAAGCCATTTTAAAACATTAATTTTTGTTGTGTTAATTTTTTTTGGGAAATCATTAATTTTATAAAATAAATAATTAGTCATATCTAGTTGTCCAAAGTCATTTTATAAATCAAAATATGATGATGATGGTGGTGGTGGCTCTGGTAGTGGTGGTGTGACAATTACATGTGATGAGGAGAGTAGGAGGAATATAATTAATATACATTGTTCCTAAGTTGGCATTTATGCCATAGGTCTATTTATATATTTTATTTGAATTGTCTATAATCATTTTTGTTAATGATATTTGTGCATAGTTAATATGAAATAGATTTATGCTTAATGTTCATAATGGTTTCTGGTTTGAAATTTTGGTTATGTGGTTTAAATATATATTTTTATACTATGTTTTATAATGTGTTACTTATGGATGTTTTCTATTAATTATGATTTAAAAATGATGTGGATCAATGACCCAAACCAAATAGGGCTACTAAAATAATGGTGGAAGGACAAGGCTCGAAGAGGCATCATTAGGATGCATATGGTGGCTCACAAATTCAAATACGTTAAACATAAACTTTATACCAAGGATAAAGAGGTATTTGTGAACACTTCTAAGAAAAAATATATTATTGAATCAGATATTCAACATATTTAGGATTAGTTTTGATGATCAAGCCATTCTAGAGTTTACCTTATCTTTGAAAATGAGTTGGGAGCATATTTAAATTGTTTTTTAAATAAAGAGAATATTTAATAGAAACATAAATATAGAGCATGATAGTTGAATGAAGGAGATCATAATAGAAAACTATTTTAACAATATACTATATATACCCACAACAGAAACAAAATTGTAAAAAATAACATTGGTAATGAACTAATCACATAAGATATGGATGATACTATGTAATAACCATTTGTTTAGGTATTGGAAAAATGTGTTGGATTTTTTTATATATAAATAATAACACAACAGACTTTATTTAAAGTTTCTTAACTAAAACCAAAGAACACGGATTATATGTTTCAAATAGTAGTAAATGATGTATAATGATAAAACACACCATAAACAAAAATTTTAACACTTCTAACAATTTCTCACACATCGTTAAGTGTATTTATGTATAATACATATTATGGTATAACACTAATCAACTCATGAAATAAGAGTTTATAAATTTACACAAACCAAATTTGAACATATATTAAATAGGTAAAAGGTCTTACATCATTCAATGATCCCTTAGTTACATCTTGTTAGTAATGTATGATTGAATTTACCTCATATTTTTACTTTGTGTAGACACACAAATTAACTATTTAAGCTAAAACATTGCATTTGTGACCACCCTTTTTACACATATGGATCATTATTTATTCCAAGGATATTTCACCACTTTCCTTCACTTTCCACATGGATAACACATTCATTTAAGCAAACCAATGACTTAAGAATCTTCCTATTTGTTACGAAAATCAATTTAGGCTCACCCACATATTGTTCCTTGTACTTTGATCAACTATGTGTACTCATTCCACAAAAACACCCTAATTGGATAGAAACACACTACTCTCTCTCTCACTACTCTCTCATCCAAATCCATTTTTATTAACCTCTTCAAAAATAATGGCTAGTTTCTAGCTTTCTAATTGATGCAAGTATTGACCCTCAAGTTTAGTAAGCCCCATCAAATGGAACTCAAAAATTTCACTATAATGTAACATTCCAAAGCATTTTGAACACTATAACATTCCACACTAAAAATAACCAAAAATTATAATTTCATGTTGACAAAAAATACCATATTACTATCAATTATTATTACATGCAACCCTTGTAGTCATTAGTTAAAGTTTGAATACACTTACAATTTACAAGTCATGGTTGAGGCACTTAATTATTTCAGTATTTCACCAACATATATAATTTTTCCCCACTATTTCACACACACCACCATAACATGGGAGAACTACATAGATTTTTTACCTCTTCAGAGTATTGGTATATAATTTGTGCTTAACATAAGGAGTTTTGAGGTCAAACACAACCTCAATTATTACCGTATTTTTGCTATGTGATTGATTTCATATTATTATCTCATTAAGAGAGGGTTTCAATTGAAATAGGAGTTACATTATGTTTTTTACACACTATTGGAAGCTCTTGCATAGTCCACATAACACACAAGCAAAGTTGAATCTTCCTCATAAATTTTCAATCTCTTCTACCTAGTAGAGACCAACACTCGTTGCTACCTTAGTACAACTATATTATTAGTCAAAACATTTCTGTCTAAAATCCTTGACAGCTCTTGTTTTTCATTTGCACTTATTCAACATAGTCTTTATGTCAGTTTTAGCTCCAAAAATATTATGCATCTCAATTCTTCATCTAAATTTATGCTCCTCTGTACTTTACATATTTAGTATATTTATAGTTTTAATAAATTCCCAAATCAATTTGTGTCATTTATTTCATATCTATAGCATTCTAATTTTGCACATGAGTTATTTTGGATTTAGAGTATAACATTTTCCTACTCCTCCAAGATTAGATTATTGATCAAAAGGGTAGAACATTAATTATGGGGATATTGGTTCCAAAAGGGCATACACCCTTTACTAGTTTTATATAAAAAAATCCCCTTTCCCTCCAAATTAATAATAAAGACTATGCATTCTCATAAAATAAATCAATTTGAACATGGAAGGGCTTGATTAATTCTAGAAAGATGAGAATAGATGCAAAAACTAGTCTCTAATTCAGTTCAATTAACATTGATTGGTGCTTAAAAGTCCTTATAAACTTTCCACCTTTATGTACTAAATACTCCAACGGAGATGAAATGGATGAATATGCCTTGAGAAACTTTTGATAGTACCCTATATGGCCAATAAAATATCTCACTTACATGGAATTGACTAGTGGAGGCATGCTTAGAATGACTACAATTTTAGCTTGGTCTACCAAGATGCCTTCACTGCACACAATATGACCTAGTAAGACACCAAAAGGTGTGAAAAATAAACATTTTTTAAAATTCAAGGCAATGCATAGATCTCAATAGTGTTCTAACATGAGGCACAACTAGGACAAATGTTTCTTAGACAAGGAAAATATATTCGTAATCTTTACAGTAATTGTAATGCTTATGAAGTCTCACTATGTGTCTAGTAGTCACCCAAAGTCACAAGCTTTGTTACTAGTTCTATCATAATATTTCATACCATATTAATTAAGGGCTTCTAATATAATCTTTTTTAGAACAACTTAGAATGTAATCTTGCACTATTATGTATCCTTCTTTCTCCTCAATATTAAAATTTTACAATGGTTATTCCCCATTTGGGAATGTGATTTTCGATTTTATCTCTTCCAATTCTCTCTGTAGTTAAAAAAATACATTTAAATCTAAGTCCTTATCACTATTATTGGACTCTATCAATTATTCACCATCTAAGATCCTATTGCAAGGTTTGATAAAAAAAAAAACTTTCTCCTTTTCCTTGATTTCCATTATTATTAAGTAATTGAATATAAACATAATTATGTTACTCACATAGATTTTTCATTACTCAATGGTGTAGCCTTATGTTTATATTTATATCAAAATTACTATAGTTGGATAGATAAAACCTTCGTCTAGTAATACAAGTCATAAACAATGTTATTTTAGACTTAAGTATTTAAAACAAATGGGATAAAAATGACATGCACTAGGAAATTATGAATACGGAATTCTCATCACATTGAGGCCTCTACTCATCAAGGTAAATATGACCTTGGTTACATACACCATTAAGTTCATTTTGACTCAGTTCCACATGTACGCCGATATATAGTCTTTTACAAATCTATTCAGCAAGCCAGCTACTCTATAAATCATTTATCTACATATCATTTGTCTACCCATAACTGGTTGATGATATCATTTCATCGGACATCTTGACAATGGGTGAATTCTGTGACAACGGATCTCTGGTATCATAGCCTTATAAGGTCCTGAGCACAGTGTATGGGGCAGCCCATTCTAATTATCGGTCGCCCTTCTCATGAGAATACTTTAAAAATCATTTCTAAATTATTTTATTCTTATTTTTTTGCAGTGATATTTGGCGCAGCTGTCACAACCAAATCTATGGAAACGAATTTCAACGTTTGGTAATGTTAAAGATCTTTTAGTTTCAAAAATCATTTGATATCTACAGATCTGATCAGTTCATAATTCTGGGCGTAGTAAGGAGGAGAATTGCATAGGTGGCACGGTAATTTGTGTTGGTGCGAAATCAGAAACCAATCATTTTATTCTCATAAAACATATTGACCCCAAGATCTGTTCTTTCATGATAGATGATAAAGGAGGTCACAGCAAGTTTGGTGTCGTGTGAACTGCAGGAAAAAGTGTAAGAAACCAAACATAAAACGCAGACCTGATTGTAGTGCCAAGGACCGTAGAATTTTGGAATCCAATAATGTGTTGTCCAAAATCAACTGCTATTCGTCCATTTGCATTGTCAAAACTATCAGAGTGCCCTTTTTTGGTGAAATCCCATGCTCCTTGGCTACAAATTTGCCTAGTTTGGATGATTCTCTCCATCCGACTTCTAAGGAAACAGTTTGTGCAGTGCCTGACATCTTCATACATTTCCAGTTGGAGCCCATGGCCTTTATCTCACAGTTGTCAAGTTATGGTTAACGTTTAGTCGATCGGTACTATATTACTTTGTCTACATCTAAATAAGTAAATCAGTATCAATATGGTCATTAAGATTTGTATGGTCGTAGATTAACGTGTTTATAATTTTATATCGTCTTATTTAGAGTTATTTTTGTCCTATTAGGAGTCAAATGTTAGATGAATCGGTCAATATGTAAATTGGATATCATTAAAGCGTCTCATTTTAAAAGTTTTGTAATATTAAAGTTGAGTTATAAAGGTTTTTAAGTATTGATTTTTTATCATCTTAATGTATGTAGATTGCAATTATGTTTTATAATCAATTATATGTTTAGTCTTATTTTGGGTCCAAATAGTCATATTATTGATTTTATGTCATAGAAAGTCAAAACCAAAAATTCAAAAGTGTATAAAACAATCGAGAGCTCCTATCACCTCCAGGTTTGTGGTCAATTTGTAGCAGAAAACAATATCGGTTTGTGGTAATCCAAGAAACAGCTGAAGGTGTTCATCAAAGAGATATACTCCTATCACTTCTAGGTTAGTTCTCATCCTGCATGGAAAAACCAATGTGACACCAAAACCATGAAGCCATGAAGATGGCATGTCACCCAAAGGTGAGCAAGCTACACGGAGAGTGAAACTTTTTTGCCATGTTTGAATTAAGTGGGGGTCAACTATCATGAATATAATGTTTGTAAAAATAATGTAATAAGGGGGGAAATGGTATCATCGATTAGAAAATAGGATATATATATTACATTAGTAGACTATCTGGATTGCTCGAGTATTATCGATTCCTCCTTTGTAGGTTAGTTTGTTATGATATATTTGGTAAAGTATTATATACATATTCAGCTCTAATTTCATAAATAAAACATCAAAGTTTCCTTGTGTCCAATCTGCTTACTAGTCTCTCTGATCTGCCAATAGAATCCTTGCTAGAATATTTAGGAGCATATGAGGATCTTCATCCCTTATATGATAAAAATAAATTTCCTTATTCTAAAAATGCTCATGTATACTTTGGAATGATTGAAATTCCAAAAGATGTTTCTCCACTCAAAGGATTAGACATGACCCACACTACACCTTACATCAAACACATATCCAAATTTTTAAATAAAGAGACAAACAACTTTACTTATGGAACACGTAAAATCCAAGAATTGTACTTATAGACACAACAATAAAAACTAATGATGATAAATCAATCAGACAAACATTACATTATTTTCCCAAGATAGTTTTTGGGCATATAGTTATATGTCAGTTATTCATCCTTTAATTTCAATACAAAATATCACACTCTACCTAGCTATAAAGCTAATTAAGTAGGAAATATGTAAAATGCATCCAAAATTTATGTTACTAGTTAAAGAAGATATTCAAAGATTTCTTTATATAGGTTTCATTTGACCCATGGGATATCTATAATGGATGTCAAATATTTTTCTAATATTAAATCCTAATGGAAAAATTTGATGTTGATCAGATTCTATAGATTTAAATAAGGCTTTCCCTAAAGATGATTTCCCAATACATAACATAGACATGATTGCAGATTCCATGACAAGATATAAGATGTTATCTATCATAGATTGACTTGTCAGTTATATACAAAATAAAAATGCCCGAAAGATAAATAAATACACTATTCATCACATCATGGGAACCTTTTGTTACATAGTGATACCTTTTGGATTAAATAATGGAGAGGATACATACCAACTAGCCATGACACATATTTTTCATGATTTCATTCATAAAATAATATATTATTATGTGGGTTATCTATTAGTGAAGGGAAAATATCATGCAATCATTTTATCATCTAATAATTCCAAAGAAATGTGACACAAATTTGATCGATGATGATAATATAATGTACACCTAAATACCAAGAAATGTGTTTTCGAAGTAAAATCCAAAAAAATGTAAATATTTATTATATCATGGAGAGGTATTTAATTTGATACAAAAAAAAAAAGTCTATCATTAAGATGCATCCACCCCAAAGATTGAATCATTTATGAACTATATAATGACAAATTTAGACTATGCATCACTTTGTATCTTAGTTAGAAGATAAGAAAAAAAACTTCACAAGGTTATCAAATAAATATACAAATTTCTAGTGGCACATAAAATTTACAACAAAGTTTCAAGGCATTCAAATAATATTTGTCAAATCCACTTACCACCATGCTTATTGTACTTCGTAAACAACTTTTATTATATGTATTGGCCACATATCATGCATATTATACTTTATTAGTATAATATGATGATTATTAGAGTGAATGGGTCATATATTATATTAATTACACACTTTTTAATTATAAGAAATACTACATTGTAATTATAAAATTGTGCGTAGCTCTTGTGTTTGCTATATAGAAACTCTAACACTATATTATAAATAATAAGACTCATGATATTACCAGGGCTAGTCCACACATGTTATTAATAGGGATAGTCCATTTAAGTTTGTGAAGAAATTATATGTGGGATTCATATAATTTACCCAGGATCACCCCTAACCAAAACTACTTTCTACTAATTAAGCAATAAACTGAATAGAAGTAGAATTCTTATTATTTCTCCTTGCTTTATTACTTACAACACTCAATCCTTACCCTCTATTTATATAAATTTTAAGGGAAGGTGAGGTGGATCATTTCAAAATGTGAAAAAGGTTCAATTTCTAAATGAATAGTTAGGCCACTTAATGTCAACATTCCAATAACCATGTTGACTTCCTATTTTAACATGTGGGTGCACAACATTAAACCCCACATGGTTTATTATAACTATGGTGAATCTTCCCATGATTAAAACCCAAGTTAAGATTACCACTAAGAGTATTAATCTAACATCCCCCCTTAATATTAACTTGGGGATAAGATAAAACTCATAAAATAGGTCCTGACAACAAAGGCCTAATCATGTACCTATGTACAAATATATAGTGAAGTGATGAGTACTTTTATGGTAGACAATCCATTTTATCAAAATACATGGAGTCAATTAACTATAACTACCAAGTTAAATAGGAATTTGTACTCTATATGAGGCTCAATCAGAGAAAACACTGATCACAGAATTGGAAAATGAGATATAAAACTATGGTCTCTCAAAAAAATAGATTGTAATGGATGGGATGAAAGCTATCATTGAAGTAGGTAAAAGGTATTATCAAAACATAAATATGCTATCAAATATCTGTAGGAGGTTTAAGGGACACTTAATACCTAAATAAGTAATCAAAAGTACATAAGATTACTATCTAGTGCAAGGGACACTCAACACCCAAAAAAAGCAATATATGTACACACACACACACCATAACATAGAATGGGTGGAGTCAATGAAAAAAACTGTATGAGTGGGTTGAATCTACTACTCAAACACCAATCAATGACAATAGCTAAATATGTTAGAGAAAGCTTATAAAAAAGATACACACTAATTATAAAGGTGTCAAAGAATATAGAAATGGTCTCACAAAAAAGAGACACACTGACTGTCAAGGTGTTGAAGAATACAGAAATGGTCTCTCAAAAATGGATGGACCTAGTGGTGATGGGAGAGACAATTAATGGATGGCCCTAGAGTATGCATGAAGGTAGACTAGGCTATAAGAAGCAAACCCCCCATGGAACTTATAAGTCAGTGCAAGTACAATATATCCAAAAAAAATCATCAAAAAATTAAACAAATATTAGAAATATGAGAAATAAGTTTCCATAAAAAGTATTCAACCATCGAAGAAGCCATCACAAGATCTAAAAGTTGCTCCACAAAATGATCACTATTATGTAGTATGAACAGCATGTGAAATATACATCTAAACAATGGAAGAACACATACAAATAATGTCGATGACGCTACCATAACTGATCATGAATTCATCCTAAATAATATTAGATGATGGAAGAAGATGCTTGAAAGTGATACGCTACCATGTGCAAAAACTATGAATGCAAGGAAATGTGTATATCAGATGTAGGACTGTCAATCCTCAGGGAATATAATAAGGTGTTAGGATGGTCATGCCTAAAAAAAGAACACTTAGGTTTCTCAAGTCTAATTGAAGTTTAAGATGACTCAGGGCTCTCATGCCTAAATATAATATCTGATGAATGTTATAATGTAGTAGTACTATGTCACTCAATATCCTTTGGAAGTGTGGAGAGAATAAAAAATGGTGTAGAGTTGGTACATAATGGTCCCCAAAAAAATGTTAAATCATGTGATTGATAGCCAATGTCGTGATAAACAATTCAACAAACAGGCTAGATGGGTGAAATAATGCCCTGTGCATGATTTTCAAGACCTTCACTAAAATAACCCATGGTGCAGAGAAGATGGGAACCAAAACCAAATGTGTGCTTCTCAAATGAATCAAGCACATCAATAGTGTAATCAATAATATTGTGAGTTGCATCAAAGGCAACTAACAATGTAGCAAGAACACAAAAGGACTTAGTGGTTGATAGATGAAAATATTGTTCAACATTGAATGGATGCATTCCAAAGTAAAAAATAAGAACTAAACATGGAATGAGTGGAGTGGTTGTGTGTTCCATAGGATAAGCCTATGATTACAAAAATGCATTATGAGCTTGTAAATTATGGAGGAGTGAGTCATATGCAATAAGTGTTATGAGGAGGAGCATGTTCTATGTTATAGGGTCCATGTTTTACTCTAAAAAACTATAATGTCACTCTCAGATTGTAAGTCATTATTTGCTTGGTTGAGTGAGATTACAATAAGGTAGGAAGCCATTGTAAGAAAAAATAAAGACAAGGCACTTAGAAAGGGGCCTTAGTGGGAATGGAAGGTAGTAAGAAAGGTGCCTTTAAAGGAGACAACACAAATAATAATTCAAGGGATTAAAAAAATTTGATAATGTTACTTATGGAATCGACATTAATATTATATCTCAAAAATAAATAAAAAGTCATCACCAACTAGTTAACTATCAACCTCGATAGGATACATCATCCTTACCCTCCCACACAAGATAGTTTTATATATTATTTCACAACATATAATATTATTGAGGATATACGGATAGTGTCTTTTGAGGGCTCTAAATTCACATCAGGCATTGGTGAATCAAATTTTATTATTATTCCATATGGAGAGCATATGTCATTTGAATATAGATTCGTGTTTTCTGTGTCAAAATAATATTATAGAATGAGTCATTGATTTTGGGTTTATATGCCACTTGCACTTTACTGATAAAATATCTTAAGATATATGAGGATTAATTTTTTTATGATAATCAAGTAATATATGTTAATCAAACAAAACAAAATAAAATAAAAATAATCATAAATAGAAATATGATACAAGGTTTACTAGCACATTTCAAAAAAAATCTAATTTAGAATATTCTATGGATATTTCAATATATTTAATTCCAATTGACATAAATGATGGTTAATCAATCGTCAGTATACAACATCTACAAAATCCATTAATTTTACATGAGATTTATAACATATATTAATCTTGGAAACTACACATAGTGAAAAAGGTTCATAATGGTTTACACACACACACACACACGCACGCACGCACGCACGCACGCACGCACGCACGCACGCACGCACACACACACACACACACACACACACACACACACACACACACACACACACACACACACACACACACACGCACGCACGCACGCACGCACGCACACACACACACGCACGCACGCACGTACGCACATGCACGCACACACGCACGCACGCGTGCACACGCACGCACGCACGCATGCATGCGCACGCGCACACACACACACACACACACACACACACACACACACACACACACACGCATGCGTGTGTGCACGTGCACACACATAGACGTGTGCATGCGTGCGTGCATGCACACACACACACACATATTATATGTATGTATGAATGATAAAAAATTATAAATGTACACATGCACAAACAAGCTCTCTCTCTCTCTCTCTCTCTCTCTCTCTCTCTCTCTCTCTCTCTCTCTCTCACACACACACACACACACACACACACACACACACACACACACACACATCAATTACATAAGATACTTTTACCAAAATGACAAGCACAAATTACAGGGAGAAACACTTACATATGTTATTATTGGAGGATATTTATTTTAACAATAATTTTAAGGGTAGTTAAATATATGCCTAAACACTAAAGAGGCTAGGTTAGTAATACACTAGGTACATGAAAGTGAATGTGGTGGTCATTTTAGTGAAAAATTAACATCACATAAATTAATTCAAAAAGGGTATTATAGGCCTACCATGGAACAAGAATTTCATGATTATGAAAAGTTATGCAAAAAATGTCAATGACACAGTAATCTCAACCATGTTCCTTCACATGAAGTACAACCCAGTGTTTCACCTTGGCCATTTCCACTTTAGAGGTTTGAATTGACTGCTAAAATAAATCTAGAATCAACAGGTGGGCATAAATACATAATTATAGCTATTGAATATTTTACTAAATGGGTATAACTTATGCACCTGCAAACAAAGATAAGAGAGGAAATATATTGATTATTTATTACACACATCATTTTCTACTTTTGTCTACCTTCAAATATCATTAAATATAATGGCTCATTTTTTGAAAAACAAAATTGTCAAAGTGTTTTGTGCTAAGTATAAAATTCAACCCAAATTTTTTACTCCATATTACCATCATGGCAATGTACATGTGTAATCTATAAATAAAATTAAACATAATATCTTGAGCAAATAGTTACTAAATGTTGTGATCATTGGCATAACCAACTAGTTTATGCACTATGTTCCTACTATAAAAGAATGTTGACATCCACTAGGGTTACTCTATATTTATTGGTGTATGGGAAAGACGTAATTATTCCATTAGAATTTGAAATAACATCATTATGTGTATCTCTCAAATGGCTCATCACAAGTGAACAATATAGAGAAAAATAGATACATGAGTTAGAGAAATAAGATCATACCCACATGCAAGCAACCAAACATCTTAGGGTATATCATAATTACATTCATAAATATTAAAACAAATAAATTAAAATCAGATAATTTGAGGTTTGTGACTTTGTGATAAAAGATAATCTAATAAACATCAACGCAAAAAAGGATACAAAAAACAATTCAAAACCAAATTAGTTGAGCCCATATGTGATTATAGAAAACTTAATCACATATTTGTATTGTCTAGCTTCATTTGATGGAAGAGAATTAAAGAAACTAATAAACACTACGCATTTATGGTGGTTATATACTTGTACATTTTATAGTGCTGAATAGATTTAACATATTGTATAAAAATACAAAAAAAAAGCATAAAATATTCAAGAAAGTTTAAAAGTCAAGACATGTACATGCTTATGTTTATTTCATTTAATAAATTAATTTGTTCATAGTTATTTAATAGTTATTTATATCTAGTTTAATATCTTCTATTTAAGAAAAACACATGAATGAGTGCATATCATACATGATGCCTTCCCTAGACATAGTTATAGGTTATTTAATTGTCTTAGACTCACAAACTATAAACAAAGAAGAACACCATATTTAGATAGGAGTACATCATATTATTGTCTGACTCTCACTCTTGAGTCCTATTGAGCATAGGATATTATTCCTTACATACCAACCACACATAGGACTCTTTCATCTTAGCTATACATTAGCAAGCTCATTTTGGGCATCTGATACATAGGTTTTATCTTTCTTTGGATATCATTTATTATTCATAAATTCATTATTCATATGGCATAACATATATTGATATTTATTGGTTACTAACATATTGATATCTTATTATTTACCTAAGTTACATTATACCAATGTTATAATTTTCTTAAGTCAATCAATTGCATGCATTTATAAATGATTTTCACATTTACTTTCTTTCTCTATGTCTTGTGTGTATTATTTGTTTGGCTTGTAAACATTTTAACATTTCTTTGTACATGGATATAAGCATTCATTATACTATTTTATTAATGTGACATTTGAACATGTTCCTTATATGTTTCCCTTGGAACTTCTATTACATATTTTATGTGTTTTGTATGTAGTTTTTGTCTGTGTGTCATGGACATGACACTAATTTACATAGTTTTCAGAGTTTTCAATGCCATTATCAACTTCAAGCATACTCCCAACATTTCTTTGTCATAGTGGATATCATGCATATCTCCCCATGTAGTTCTATTTAACTTTTAGTACTCAATTTCTATCACTTATTTATATGCCAAATTGTAAACATCTGATTTTAAAATATCACTATATATATTTGTTTCTACATGCATCTCACAATAATTATTATTCATAGTTTATATATTTGAAAATTCAATGCTCCTCTATTTTATCATTTTTACTCATATTTGAATATTTTACATGAATCTATCACATAACTTTTTATTTTGAGCTAAATTATTATGGAGGTTTAACAACTCACCTCAAAAGAAGGGGCATAAAAAATGGGTTGGTTTTAGAGACTAAGATCCCAAAATACAATCCATAGAAATACTTTTTTAGACTTCACATATTGGATCATAGAAGATACCCATAAATTTCAAAAGACATCATTTTTTATAGGATTTATCCATTTAGACAAGGACACACCCTGTTATTATCCAAAAAAGTGGATTCTTGTCCAAGTGACCATAAAATAGTCACTTTTAGTAACTCTCAAAATATCATATAGTATAGAACATTTAGCAATAGGTTTATAATCTTAATTTTAATTAAAAAATGCCTAGGTTTATCTTAGATTCGATCAATCTAGGAGCATCATGTGCAACATGTGTTCTAGGTTAGCAAACAAGTTATTACTCAAAATTTCAGTTATTATTACTTAGTATCATAATCCATACACACCAGATATCAGCATGGGTATAATGTATGATTTCTTATTTTCTCAATTTTCTAATAGTCTCTTAGATCAAATGGTAATGCTTTTATTCTCCAAACTATATACACTAGACCCAAATCATAGTCAATTTTTGCACAATTTTTATGATAGTTTTCAACTAGTTTTGACCAAAAATGAGCTTTACCCTATTTTTAGTGGTTGGTTCAACATTTTGTACTAATTTTGCACAATTTTTTCAAGAAAATAATCTATTAGAATTCATAGAAGGATTGTAAACTAATTCCCCACTTTCGGTGTGAAATGATGGAGTCAAGAACACCATAGGCATGAAATGATGGAGTCAAAAACACCTTGCCTTATAATTATATTTTCCTATTATTGAGGATTAGGGCATGCATAGTACAGTCTAAGATATTCAACAAAAATTAAATATCCGAAGGTTATATGCTCTACAGTCATTAGTTTTAAACCATGAAAACACAATGGTTTGCATATCCAATCGATGGTATTGATTCCTTGTGATTAGATCTATAATTTTATTGTATTTACTTCTTCATATTCGTCTTAAGTATAGGTTGATTATGTGCATGTTTAATTTTAGGTTTGGTTGAAGCACAGTTTAGAGTTGTGGCCTATATTCAAGACTGCACTTCATAGGTAAGTTTTGGTAAGTAATTTTATTTTTACTCTATTAATTTCACTTTGATGCATTATTAGGAAAAAAGGTGGGAAAATATTGACACATAAATTAACATTTAAGCTAAGTTAGTGTACTTGTGACCACCCTTTTTAGACATCTAACTCACGACTTATTCTAGGGCCTTTTGTCCAGTGTCTTGTACTTTTTTGTGGATGATTCATTCATCTAAGAAAACTAATGAGCTTACAGTGTCACTATTTCTCAGGGAAAGTAGTTCAAGCTCACACATAAACTATTCTTGGTACCTGCATCAACTATTTTTGCTCATTGGACAATGACACCTTAATTGGATAACAGTGCACTGCTCTCTTTTCTAGATCCACCATTGTTGTCCTCCCACCAAATAACAAATAATTTTAAAATTTAAAATTCATGAAAGGGTTGCCCTGCATGTTTAGCAATCCCCATTTAAAGGAAATCAAAAAATATCACTGTAAATCCACATTTCAACCTATTTTGACATGAACGACTTCCACATTGAAAAGTATCTAAATTCTAATTGCATGTTGAGAGCTAATTCCCTATTTCACCTAATTCTGATTACATACAACACTAATAGCCATGTGCAAATGTGTGAGTACACTTTCAAAGTTGAAACACTTAATCACACTCATATTTTAAATTAGTCTTTCACATACATCATAATTGTATAAAAAAACTACATGAAATTTGATTCCTTTTTAAATTAATGGTGGTAGGTGCCAATCAACACATGGGATTCATCAGCCTTTTCCAAAAGATGGTACACACTGTTTAACCATTTTATCCAAAATCGTGTTCTAGGTTTAGGTAAAGTTTTTACAGTTTATTTCCAACTTACAAACCCATAAATCCAGCTTACAAACTGATAAACCCAGAAACAATCAGAGAAACCCATATCACCGATTAATAGATACAACCATTTTATTAGATAATTTTCTTAACAGTAATCAGTAAATCCCTATCGCAAGAAAAATTCCCATCTCAATCCAAGATGATTATCCAGTCCCATGGAAAGGGCGTAATTATTAGAAATCGTAGCCAACTGCGTTATAGTGTTACACATATCTGGAAGGATATTTTACAAAGTAGAAGCCAGATCACTGAATATGAAAGCACATAACAAACATAACACAGTCAAGAGAATCAACAATCCAGTCTAGATGGAAATATAAGGTTGCTAATTCAACGTAAAAGCATTCCAAATCTATCTGAAATTAATATCCTAAATATAAAACGCAGTTTTCTAAATTATATGGCGTACCTGATAATTTCAGCAGTGTTATTCGAACGAAATAGAGTCCTTTAATCGCTAGCGTCCTTCAACCCTTCACCAAATTGGCGTTCCTCTTTCAAGGATGTCTTTCTCCTTGATCTGACTGTACTTTTCTTCCATATGGCATTTTCTTCGTTTAACAAAATAAGAAAAGGCATTCCCTTACAAAATAAAAGGTGTTTCTCTAAAAGAATCCTCTTTGGAATGCGTCCCTTTTACAAAGAACTTCAGCTGAATTTTTAAAAAGAATCCTCTTTGGAATGCGTCCCTCTTACAAAGAACTTCAGCTGAATTTTTAATTGTTTATCCCCAACCAAAAGGGGCCCAGTTGTTGACTATTTGATCAAAGAGTATTATATCAAATCAAACTCTTTTTCTTTGAGAATGACACCTAACGAACATAATTCAAGATTGGAAGAGTTCGAATAGAAAGTAAATTCCTTGGCCGCCCCATGTAAGCTTGTAACATTGGTATTTTTTTCAAAAAAATCATGGACACCAAAAGCTCAAATAAAGAGGCTCGTTATAAATGCACCATCCCTTCCTAAAGACAGCACAATTTCATTATAATTTGTTTCTTAATTTTTGATATTTTAACTTAAATTAATCTACTTTAAGATATCTCAAACATATTTACAATGTTTATAGTGATTTGAAAAGCCGAAACATAATTAAGTGACTAATAACAAGGTATTATATATAACTTGGTTTGTAATTATAATTAATCTTATACATGCTGAGAGGCTAATAAATATTAAGTGAACATAAGTAATTGACAACTGAGGATTATAATGTTTCACTATATATTGGTTGTAACTCAACATCTATTCAAGAGGTGCCTTCATAAAATGACAATTTAAGACCCAACTTTAATGATTTCAATTTACAACCATGTAGCAATCATATGTTATATAATGGTTATCACTTTTTAAATTTGATGGTTTATTAGACTATCTCAGTGATCTATAATGTATGGATTCGTTAGTCACAAAATGTGATGAGGTTGGTCAATAACATTGACCAACCAACAACATAACTCTGGTAAGGCTCATAGAAGTCCTTAAACAATGCATCTATAATCGTGATCTAGAACATAAGATAAATAAATCTTAAGAAAAACCAAACCATCACCAAACCAGATAATCATCATATGCGCCAACACAAGTGAGGTATAAATCTTTCTTGGACATTATTACATCTCACTAATTGGGACTATCTCTTTAATATTTGTAACTTGTATCTAGCTCATATTTTATAGCGATTTTCTCTCTAGCATAAATAAATGTACTTGTATTAGAGACAAACAAATAGATCACAATTATCCAAGTCACAATATCAAATCGCATGATCATAAAAACATGATACTATCAATTATTTTACATAATTATATAACAATACATGATAACAATAATCAAATCATATAAAATAAATCAAATGCTAATTACATAAGAACCAAACATTATTAATTATGATTTATACTACTAATCATCAATAAATACCCTAAATCTAGACATAGAAAAAAGAGATATTACAAGTTAAAAGTGAGGCAGCCAATTTATCTAAAAACCTCCCCCATAATACCCCATAAATTTGTTCATGAACAATCTTTTAAAAAAAATATTATTTCAATAATCATAGAAGAGAACAATAATGTTGAGTTATTTAGGCCTTTCTCATACAAATAAATACAAACTGGCCGTTGGAATAGGGAAAACAAAAAATCCTAGAGCCCAAATAGCTTCTCTCTTGGGTTCTTCAACCATTTCTAGGACATATCTCGAGAAAAGGACATTCTTAATGCAACCGATGTGTGCAGAATATATATAATAGTTTAAAACAAAAAATTATTTGAACCTCCTTAATATGGATTTCTAATAAGGTCAATAAAGACTCTTTGGACAACTTCATAGCCATATCATTATGTAATATAATTTATAAATTTTCATCCAAGGATATGTCAAGCCATTTCCACATCCTCCTCCTGCTCTTAATCTCAGATAAATAAGTGGGATTTATTATTAGAAAACTATGTGATGGAATTGTGATCATGCACGAGCTAATCAATATAAGAAGGAAGCATAAATGATTATAAAAATTGATATTAGTAAGACATGTGATTGGCTTATATATAAATTTATTTTTAATGTTTTGGAAAAGATTGGATTATCTTATGCTTGGTGTGAATTGTCTCAAAGAATTTGTTTCAACTCCTATACTTTCAATTCTTGTTAGTGGAGATTTATCATGGAGATTTATTTGGATGCTTAAATCCTTTGAGAGGTGTTTATTTGGGAGATACCCATTATCATGTTACCTCTTTATAATTATGATACAAGTTCTGGCTATAGATTTCATAAAGATAAAATCTTTAAATTTTATTAGTAGAATTAATAGTATTAATAATTCTAATTTATTTTATCTATAGTTTGTGGATGAAAATATATTAAGAAATACAAATTATTTGTGGGGACATAAAAATGTTGAATAAGATTTCAATTTTATACTAATAAATTTTGGATTAGGTGGTTAACCTTCTTAAATCAATGATTTTTTTCTTCCTACACTTCTATTTCTAGACCCAAAAAAGATTAAATAAATCTTAGAGTTTTTCATTGATTCTCCCCCTAACAAGTGCATGGGAACATGTCTTTGATGGTCCCTCCAAAAATTAATTTTTTGATAATAGGATTACTAACTTTAAATATAAATTAGCCACATGGAGAGGAAAATATCTATCTTTTATAAGAAAAAATCAACTCGTTAAATTGTGCTTCGAGTTATTTTGTTTTATATGATATAAGTATTTGAATCTCCATTATGTATTAAGAGAAACAAAAGTTATTAAAAATTTACTATGGAATGGTCTAAAACAGTCAAGGAAAATAGATCTAAAGAAATGGGATGGAAAAGGGATGATCTATGTTTGTAAAAATCTTAATGGTGTGCAAGGATCATATTTTATATTCTATTTTTTATTTTTATTTTAATTATTTATTGCAAACAAATCTCTTAGAACCAAACATATCTAAGGAAAATATTTTTATAAGGACTACATCTAGATCATTCTCTTGGGTAGAAAATATTTAGGATATCTTAGTGATGTTGAGCAAGATCATATATTCCTTACTTATCACTACAGTTATGGATCATATGTTTGTAACTTCTTAGGAAAATGTTCAACTTTAAATATGAACTATCTCTACTATAAAAACATAAATGGGAACCCAATCAACTTTTTTAAATATGACTGATCATGTGTAAGCCCTCTTATGAATCATGCTTCCTTCATTGTTCTCGAAGGTTATTTTTCAAACATTTTGAGTTTCATGAATTATTTTATATTTGAATGAAATTTAAAAAGTCTTGGGTCCTCAAAGGAATAAGGAAAAATACACTTCATATAGATGGTGGTGTTTCTTCTAATCCATTTCTCTATTT
>JARHVA010003699.1:1575000-1602500 GCA_037957365.1 Torreya grandis | reverse complement strand
AAGTAATGCTTCTTTTTCATTTTTTTTTTTTCTTTTTTTTTGAAATTTAATTTAATTTAAAGGTGTTCTTTCCAAAGACAATCTCGTCTAGGTGTTTTCCTATTAAATTTTTAATATTTCCATATTACAAACAATTTTCAGAAATACAAACTCTTCTCAAAGGTTTCAAACTATCTATCCATACTAACTTCATAAACTTAACTTTGGAAGGTGACTTCCTACTGATCATGGGAGATAAAAATTTGTGGCAACATAATTTCGTTATACAAAATATTTTTCGAGCAATCCCTTTGTTTGACAATATTTCCTTGTCCGATGGTTATCAAGAAATCAATGCCTGCAGATTACTTGGACATCATTGGGACTTTACACCTCATTCATAAGAATGAATGGGTTTGTGAAGGGAGTCCCCTCATAACATAACAAAATTGTTTGGCTCGAATATTTAAATATTTAAATCGATCTCTTCAATCATTCGATAATTCGTACCATTTCAATTCAAGATAATATTTGTCTGGACTGTGATAGAAATCATTTAAGTTATTCAGTAGGTTCTATGGCTTGCCTTGGCGTTGTTATTTCCCTCGCTAATTCATTATCTCATTCATGTCATCTAGCATGATGCAATGGTAAGAGATGGATATTTTGGTTGGCGTGCAACATCGTTAATCGCTCATTTCGTTCTACTTTGTGTATCCCCATTCGTTTTCGCCCCTACCTTCTTCGTTCCGCCAACTCTGTTCTGCGTGTTCTTCTGATGGTTAGAGATTCGCGAGGAGGCAGAATGGGAAATTCTTCCCAGTTTCAGTTTCGAGAGTGAACAGAATTCATCTTTCGTTGGCTTTGTAAGTGACATCGAGCTTCAGAATGTTTTCAATCCTTCCTCTTTGTTTGCTTTAAATTATATTTATTTTTGCATTGGGGGAAGTCATCTGGGTGACGTGGGTAGAAAGTAGAATTCAGAATTTATTAGGTGTACTCTCAGAGAGGCAGTTGACAGTATGAATCTCGACCATGCTACACATTTCATTTTCTTAGCATTCAATCAAGAATAAGAGAAAACATACCAGTAAAACCCAACTCTGCACTTGTATAACGAATTTATGTCTTCTTGTAAGACTCTTGACCATGAACTCAATTCAATTCTACAAGCTCTGAAAGTTTCTTTGAGTTGGTTTTTTTTAATGCGAATTCGCAAGGTGCCCCATTATCACTAGGCCTGAGTCTATGATACCCTCAATGGGGACCGACCTTTATGGAAGGATATGTTTACAGTTGAGAAATGGCATGCAATATTAAGTTTCGCTGATGATCATATAAATTTGGTTCTTGGAAAAGATAAATCGGCTACTCATCTTTTTGACCATCTGTCAAAAAAAAAAGAGAAGATGGATACTCTTTTTAAACATTCGAAGTGAAAATGGGCAATGCTAAAGAAACATATGCTGGAAGGGTTGTCTCTTCACCATTCCTCTAGTAGTAAGATGATGAGAATTGGAGATTCGATGGTATGCTATAGGAATTTCTTCCAAAAGGGTGTCTCTATTTCAATTTTTTGGAATGCTTGGATCTGATGGGTTTTTTTTTTTTTGTCTTGGTTTTTAGTTATCCTTATTTGTTTAACCAATACAACTGCTCGCTATACACACACACACACACAAGGGCTAAATGTTGTTTTGGCTTTTTAACATCTCAATAAAGATTGTATCTTCCTTTTCGGTTTTTATTTCCTAGATTTTTTTGTAATCCTGCTTCTGTAAGGGCTCATCTTCTTTTGTTACTCAGTATTAAAAAAAATTAATTATAAATAATATTATAAATTTAAATTTAAATTATGAAGTGTTTAAAAAATATTATTCAATTTAAATGTATCTTTTATATATTTGATCATTGTTATTTAATATACATAATAAAATATATAAATAATAATTTTTAATATAATTTAAAAGTTAATTATTTGTTTTATTGAACTAAATATTTAAACTCAACTAAAATAAATATTTTTAAAAAAAAAGGTTTTCTAATGAAAAATTTATCACCATGAATGCCAAAAAATTGTAAGCTGATATAACATTCTTCATTCTAATCTCGACATAATATTTCCTAGCACACTCCAAAAAAATAAAAAATTGAAAATTCTAACTCTCAAGAAAAATAATTTATGATACAAAAGTTGGTGATGCATCGTGTTAAGGTGAATTTTACACTATTATTTTAACCCAAAAGAATTAAAAAAAAATTAATGGTTATTTTCAACCATGGTGATAAAAATTACATTGTAAAAACTCTTGTGTCAACAGATAAAATTATTTTGTAGTTATAAAATAGTGCACTTCTCACACAAATGTTAGACACTAAATTGATATCATCTTATAGTGTACATGTGCCAATAGGGTCCCACTTACTATTAATTAGGTTTATAAATCTACATGTGGGTTGGGGAATTTAGTACAATGAATAAATCAATGAGTAGAGTAAAACCAATCTAAATATCTAGACAAGGCATTCCATAATCAAAGAAAATAATAAGATAATTTAGAATTTATTTTTACCACATTTTAATGGGCATCTTAAAATAAATAAGTTATTCATTTTATATTTAATGTCGATGTAGTGAAAAAATTGTATTATTGATTCGTGCATAACACATGCATGGAATATAATAATGCTTTGCCTTCTTACAACAAATGCACTTTTTGTGAAATCCTATCCAATCCTACACTCTAGGCTTACTCCTAGTCTCACCTAATAATCTAACACCATATTTCAAATCTATGGAGCAACTCACACTAATTCAAATTCTTACACCCTCATCTATGCCAAGTTTAATTTTAGTCCTACACACATCACTCACACCTACTTCCAGAATCGTATGTATAAACTTGCTTCAATTAAACTACATCGGTGTGATAGCCTACACTGATTGTGTGGCTTACTAAGTGGCCCTTACCAGCCTAGAATTTGTTATTTATCTAGTTGGATAGTTCGTCTCCATGGACCTAGAAAATGATCCATCTCCCAACAAGGAAGATGAAATGACTCGTAACTATCTTCTTTATAACCAGAAGTACTTGTAACTTATTTTTGTATTTCATGTTTAAATATGTAACATATGCACATGGTCAAGGGTGAAAGACATACATAGTCGTAGTGATAGATATCATCTTCTGCCTAAGTAATTATGTCATACATAAATTTTGCATCACCATATTATTTTCCTATCACTCACATTGAATAGAAGTTGCATTTTTGCAAGTGTCAAACTTTTACTCCATTAAATACATGTGTTGAATATTATATTTGAATTCATCTACATGCATTCACTCTTTATAAATGTAAATTACCTCTAACACATAATTTTCCCTCAGGTGCCTAGTTGTGGGCTGACATAACACAAATCATTGATATCAAATCAAAGCTCTTCCTTTCTATGCCTATAAACATGTGAGTGCAACAGAAAGGAAGAATTATCAATTCAAATTATTTTAAAATAATCATAAAAATCATAACTAAATTTAAAAGTTGACACCCACATGAAACTTTAAGAAGCCCTATATGTTGAAAGCCTCATTACTGATGCACTAAAGGAACAATGCACCTAAAAAAATTCATTTTCATTATCTCAACTTGACATTGTAGACACCTAAAACTGGATTCAACTAGCTTCCAACTAGACTTTAGATTGATTCATACTAACCATTGCAAATTAAGATTAAGAATCACTAAACATCCTAATTTTTCTTGTACATTATTCATCAATGCTTGAAAATATGTTGAGGTATTTCTAATTAAAGTATTTTATCATATGCAATACTAACATCTCATAGATTCATCCCTAATCACCTTATAGAATCATAACTATCAATTTAGCCTATAGACCTATTAAGTGGAGCACTTACACACTTAAATCAAATCTTAGAAATGCTAAAACGCTAATATAAATCAACTAACAAGATAAACAAGATTACAATCCTAGTTAAATTATCCATTTAAAATTAATTAATATCTAAAAAATGAAATTTAAAAACTAAAAATATCCCATCCTTTCTTCATTACCTTTATGAGTTGTCAAGATATTTTAAATTATCTTAAAATATCTACTTTTTAGATCCATGACTATTAATTAAAAATCATAATTACTTAACAACTATTAACTATATTAGGGTTAGATTTGACTCGCCTAAGTTTAGTTTCAACCCATTCCAAGCCTTAATTCAACCCTCACTCACCTTCGATGAGAGTTAATTCCTAAGTCTATAAATATAAGGCCTTTACCATTGAATCTATAAACCATTTTGTTGTAAAGTTATTATGCACAAATAATAACAAAAACTCTCATAAACCAAAGTTATAATGAAAATTTGGATAGAGACATAAGCGATTTTTGAGCATAGTTATTATGGATAAATAATAAGAAAGGCTCTAAAAGCCAAAGTTATAATGCAAATTTAGAGAGAGGCATAAGCTATTTTAGTGTACTATTATTATGCACAAAAAAAAACAAAAGCTCTCATAAGCTAATGTTATAATGTTAATTAGGATAGAGATAAGATTTGAAATAGTGTTATAATACTAAAATATTGAGCCATGCCACATCAAAGCCATGGTCCCAAAGAGAGAAGAACACAAGCAACTTGCATTACTAAAGACTTCTTGATGCACAATCTAAGAAAGCCACTCAACAAAGCATTTAGATCTCCCAAGGAAGGTAAAATATTGTGTCTTTTATGTTTTTATTTTAGTTTCATTTAGAATTTTTCTACTAAGCTCTCCATAAGTTATAGGTCATGAGTGTAGGTTTTAGTGTGTTTATTTGATTTTAATTTTTTAAACTAATGATATACTAAACTTTCTTCTTAGATTCTTATGATCACAAATGGCACACCTAGTAAGATGATATGAGGTATCCCATAGAAGTAAGGAGATTAATATGCATATTTTAGTTCTACTAATGAATGCTTAAGAATATTCAAATTTTGAGTTTTAACTTTGTTTTTCACATATTCTATTTTTTAGTGACACATAATCTACATACAAATTGACATTGATCCTTCTAAAATCAACATTGATGTCGCTAAAACTGGAATCGATCCACCTAGGACTGACATGAACCCATGTGTGAAGAAAAGAGCAAGGAAAAAATATGATTAATGGTTTTTTATTGAGTTTTATGGTTTTTTTATGTCCAAGATCCTGAATATTATTTGGTTGGTTAGCCTCTTGTAGGATCTAGTGTTTTTTTTTTTTTAGAGTTCATTTGGCTAACAATATTTTTGTCAAACCATATTGTTATTTTAATGTGCTTTTTAGGAAATCAATGTTGATATAAGTCGACCAATGTCAATCTCCTTGGACCTATCATTGTCAATTTCAGTGAACTAAAATTGATCCCTGCATAGATCGATGTCGATCTCTGAGATAAAGAAATATAGAAACCCAAGAGCAAAATCCAAAACATTATTTTCTCATTCACATTTGGGCTTTGAATAAGGCAAAAATCCACTAAAAATTTCATGTCCTAAGGTGAGAAAGCCAAATTCTAACATGTTTAAATATCATGCACTTTATCTTTGGTGTTTAAAATGAACATAGTTCATTTTCATGCATTCATTTCTTCTAAAGTTTATGCATTTTTTTCCAACCAAAAAATTCCATGGCATCAAAAACTTCACAACATATTTAATTTTGGTGATTAAAATGAACTCTCACACTAGATACATGTTCTTAAGAGTTTCATTTTTATTACTTGTTTGTTGAAAGTTGTTTAAATTTAAGCAAAATGAAATCTAACACATGTATGCTCTTCCCCCATCCCCTTTAGGGAAATCAGTCAAACAAAAGTGATCGTATTTTTCTCAATTGATTTAGTCCAAAACATTAAAAAACATTGTTAAGGCCCTCCTCAAATCCATATGATTTGGATGATCCAAACATGACCCTAAAGTCTTTTTACTTGTGTTTTATTTTTATGCATTTGGGCTTATGAGCGGGAATTCATAGCATCCTCATGAGTTCTTTAGGGAAGATTTGACTTGGGAATTAATCTCTCATAATTGTTTCAACCCTGTTCTATGGTGGGGTATATAAATTGAGGATGACCAATTAGGACACTTATTTTCAATGGTTAAAATAAGCTTCATTAATGGTATTCCAACTCAGACCATATAGGCACCTCGAACATCACACTACACTGAGAAATTGATGGATGTAGTGGTTGTGAAAAGGATAAAACTTTTTCACAACAAGCTATTCAATTAAAATACAATTGATGTGAACATCTCTAGTGCTAGCCATACTTGGGATCATCTAGAAATATGCAAAAATTAATACTTTATAATAACCTAACTTGCCATGTACATACTGCTGATATAGGGTGAGTACCATGAAGCTCCATGTTGTAGTAAAAATTCTTGAGAAAAGAAGTGGCCTAAAAAGCCTACTTTATATGCACATTGGATTAACACTTAAAAATCCTCTCGAAAATGAGTATATTGATGAAATTTGACAATATTATGCAACCTTATAAGTTTTATGATTTATGAAATTACACTTAGGTGTGTTTATATCATTTTGACCTTTAATACATGGTCTTGAATTTAAACTATCTATTTCTTTTATCATGCCACATAAAAATGAGTCTTTTTTATACATAGCTTTGTTATTTCAGGAGGTGTCATGCTGCCCATTTGCCTTAGTCTTTTGAGAAACTTTTATTTAGGTCTTTCATTTGATTCAAAATAGTGTCATTATGAAGCCTAATTTATTTCAAACTTTTTTGCCTATGAGTCTTGAAATAAACGTTTTAAACATCTTTAGAGTGTGATAACGTGATTACACTACTCAAATAATTTACAAGACTTGTTTGTCATGTGTCAAATTCCATTTTAGAAACCAAATCCATGTGTGCCTTCTAAGATCTATACCTAGTGTCATTATGTCATTCACTTTTGTTTAGCTTGTTGTCTATTCAAAATACCTAGTTTTCTAAGTTGGTTTGTTAATTAGCCTTGACAAGTTCAAATCCAAACATTGATTTATTTCTACATATGCCTTGTGTAAGTTTGTCCTAGACATCGATATTTCTATTTTGAGTTTTGTAAATTATGTTGATTCTTTATTCAATTTGAAAACAATTGTTTGTGCCTTTATTTGGGAGAAACATCCTATCTTCCATATGCATTTTATTTAAATCCTTATACTAATTGACCAAGTTCATGTTTAAATGTAAATGCCTAGTTTATGCTAAAGTGTTTCAAATTTGTTAGATTAAATCCAGTAATTTTTTTATTTTAAAGTGTAGCTTTTGTGCCTTTCCTAAAATACCTAGCACATGCATATTTTGAGCCTAGATTTTATGCATTATTTTTATAAAATACCTATAAACTTTTATTTTCTTAGATTAGACTTTTTTGGAGCACTTTCAGCCTAAAGTTTGGCATGCCAGTTTTTATTCATCCACTTGACCATTTATTTAAGACATTTGACATTACACATTTGGAATTAGATTGTTTCATACCAAGTTTTAGCATAAACCATTTTAGAGATATAAATCAACCCCTAGACCATGTAATACTATGTTTGGAGCATTATTTCTAAGAATTTATAGAACTCTAGGCATATTTGTGAAATGTATATCATTGGCTTGGATATGTCTCATTACACTCATAGTGGATCCATGTGTAATTCAAGTTATGATAACATGGTCAGATACAATGAATTTATTTAAGACCCATACTATGAGGATGTTGTTTGTGAGATGGCTCTATATACTCCTTAAAATAGTCAATCTCTTGAATGAAACCAAGATCATCAAGATCAGTATGTGGTGATACCTTCTTTGGGATGGTTTATGTGTGATTTTAGTCATCTCATCACTTATGGCATCCAATCCCCCACCTATACTATTAACCCTCTTTTATATTGTACAAGTAGCAATGATCCACAACATCTAAGGATTACCATTCTATTACCTCATCCTTTGGCTCCTGACAACAGCCAAGTTTTATAATGCCCTACCATTACCACTATGGGACATTGTCCTTTGGCTTGTGTAAGCAACCAAGCTTTTCAATGCCCTACAATTTCTAGACCAGGATCTCATCATTTAGGTTTTGAAAACAATCAACATTTATAATTTCATACCATTACCATTCCATGCCCTTACAAGTATAGTAGCTTGCTATCTCAATAAGGTTGTGCACCCACAACTTAACAAGTCATAGTTACTATCCAAGGCCAAGAACCAGCCATTGTTAAGCCTATAATTATCCAAACACCACTCATTCCTCATCAATTGTAAACCATTCACCACTTTCTAAATCTCATATTGATCATCTAGCCATATCCAAGACAAGAAGTAGCTCTCTAACAAATCTAATCATTTGAAGACAAGGATATTTTCAAAATTTGAATTTTATAATCATTTGTAAACCAAGGCCAAGAAAAACAACCAAACCAATATCTTTTTTATTGAACGACCTATTTTTGATGATTTAACATGTGATAAAACGCCTTTTGATACTATACATGTTATCAAGGAGTCTCACTCTAATAAGACAATCTTTACTAAGTCACTTCTTAATGATTATAATTTCCTTTGGGAAACTCATTACCTTGACCATTGTCATGTTTTTAAAGAGCCTCGCTTTGATAATTTGTATGGAGTTATAACTTGAATTTTTTCCCCTCATTGAGGAATCTCACTTTGACAAACTAGTCTCTATGGAGCCAGTATGCCATCACAGGATATTACTTATCGCATAGAAAAAAATTAACAAAATATAATTATAGCAACATCCACACTAGATGAATAATCAACATTGAAGTTAGGTTCTATTCTTAAACTAACATTAGATTTAGAATCAGAAGCATAATCAACATCATTTGAAACATTAGGTTTAGAGTCCCTTGAGACAAACTTAGCTTTAAAATCAGAGTACATTCATGGCTATTAAAATATTGGTTATGGATGCTTCAAAAATTAATTTTAATACATTTATGATCCTTCCATGGTTTTTAAGGATGATTAGTTAATATTTTACATAAGTTCTCATAATATATTCTAAAAGGATTATACTACCTCTTCCCATGCCATTACCACTCCACATACCATATCCACTAACCAACATAGCCATCATATTGACATTTCACCTCCTAAAAGTGTCGATTGGGACCAAAATAATCACACCCTATCAAATTGCATCTATGGAGACATATTAGTTATAGAATGTCAAGGAAGCCAAGGCCACATTCATTTATAAGAAAAGCAATCTCTTATTGAAACCTTTTTAGAGGTCCAAGGGAATAACAAAGTAAAAATTCAACATTCCTTAGTGAAAGTTTCTCAAAGGTTCTATTGGATAATCAATACAACTTTATTGGTGAAGAAATCTTTGAGGCACGGATTGATGAGCATAATAGTTCTTCACTACTTAATGAATACATTATTCAAGATAACATTAATATATCTTCCAATATATATCATAATCATATGGTAGCTACTCTCAGGACCAAATAAGATAAAAATATGGTGGTCTTATCAAGATAATATTTTGAAGTATTCAGTCTTACCACAACAAAAATGATGTCAAATCTAGAACTAGAAACATTATGTGTGCATAAAAATCCCAATATTCATTTATTTTCCAACCATTATATATTCTATTATCATAAACATTTACATTTCTAAATCAAACTTATAAGCCATTATTTATCCATATTTACCATCCCTAGATGGACATTTCTTTGTAGAGGTTATAAAGACACCTTCTCTTAAAATTTAAAGGAAATGGAATCAATAACCAATGAAGATCACAACAACATTATTGGAGTTCAAATATTTAGTAGGTTTTTGATAGAACAACTATTCGAAAGAGGTGTTGGCTAACAATTTACATGATTGATTATTCTAGTTATCTTATATGTTATATGTTGATCAATACATGCATCTCCACATCAATAAGAATAATAGGATCATTTACCTAGACCAAAACGTTTTCCCTTGAGAAAAACATACCTATACCTTTATCCAACCATTTACCTTTCCCTTTTCATTTGCAACTCCTCATTCCCCATTGTTTCATACCCTGCCATTTTGCTTACCTTATCATTTGGGGTAAACACTATTATCATTATATTCAGTTGCTATCCTATCATCTTATCTAAACAATTCCATGTCATATTCCATTTTACCATACATTTATTATTGACCAAAACCTATTTTTATCCACTCTACCCAAGACTATTATGATCTTGGTTCCTTTGGTTCTTCTCGCACATTCCATGAGGAGATTTCAATCTAGTTTTAGCAGTTTTAGAATTTCATGTTTAAATATAGGCTATGAAAGTAGTGTGACAGTGGATTTGGAAAGTTATCTATAATTTCATTTGATCGGTGGCATTAATTATAACCATCTATGGGAAAATCAGTCTTCCACCTTGTGTTATTAATTATAACCACCTATGGGCAAATTATTATCACATACCTATGTAATTCATTCATAAATATAAACACCTATGGGTAAATTAGGATCAACACCTTTTACCATGCATTTTTACATCCCCTTGGAATTATTATTTTCATTTACCTTATCCCTTACCTTAATTTTATAACTTGTTATTACCTAGTCGGTTCTCACTACCCTTTTTGTGGGTAGAATTACTGACTTGAGGTCTTAATAGGACTATGTAGACTATGCTCAATTAACATTAAGGTCATCATAGTCCCCCTTTTCCATATGTTCTTACCATTTTATAAATCTACTAATATAATGATCTCATCATTTTTTGAGTGGTATCATGTTAATCTCTAATGACTTAAGATACCTCAAAAATTTTAAAATGTCCAAAACATTTAAAAATCTAAAGACGTGTACCCTATTTGAACCTAGTCAGTCATCCTCGATCTACCCTACTGAGGCAAAGCCATTATTTATATAAAACCATTCCATTTCCTTTGGGGTGTGACCTTTCCCATTGCATATATCCTTACATGGGGACACCACCTATTTATCATTGCATTGAGTGTTCATGCATATAAATTGAGTTGGTTAACAACAAGATGCTTTCTATTGATTTTTATTTCAATCTTTCTATGTGTTTGGTTGTCTGTTTATTTTTTTCCATTATGCCTTGACTCAGTCTATATGTGTTCATTGGGTGATTCCTTACACATTATTCTTAAGTCTATTCATATTCATATGTCAGTGTTATCATCAAGGTTTTTATCATTAGTGCCATGTTTTCAAATTTTTATTGGATCAAAAGTTAGTCCTTATGCATATTAAGGCCAAGTTATCCTAGTATTCGATCATGATGCATAATCTCACATGCTAAAGTAATAATCAGCTTAAGAAATATTATAAGCAATGGAACTGCATAAGTTGCTCCTTGAAAACCTTGGTAAATCCTCCCATCCTCCTTGATTAAATAAACCCATCAACCATTCTAGTTTTGTCAATTCTAATAAGGAAGAGTATCAATGCATTGGCGGGTCCAACTGAATCATTTAGATTGATCAATTTTTATTATTCCAATCAACTATTTCATCACTTTGTGCATCCATATGTGTCTAGTTGTGTTTGGATTCTTTAGTCATTTGACCATCATATTTATGTTTAAAAACACACAACTTTGATATGTGGAACAGGTTATATCATTGAGTTGTGCTTACAAATCTACATTATTGGTGCGTAATCCAAATATCATTTTTCAATCTAGGTCATTTTAATTATTATAGCCACCTATTGGAAAATCATTATTTTGACTCATCCACTATAACTGGGTCATATGCCTATGCAACTGATTATAAATGCCTTTGGTAAAATTAGTTTCGCAACCTTTGTTAATAATTATAACCACCTTTGGGCAAGTCAGTACTTCATTTTAAATCAATGAATGAAATCATTTTCTCAATTGGATTAATTTTACTCATGGGTTAATTTCATTATTACTTTATCCTACTGATTATAACTACCTATGGGAAAATTAGTCTCTTTCACCCATTTTATCTTTTTTGTCCCAGTTTCCCCTCATTTTGAGGGATTGATTGCTAAACCATCTACGAATCGCTCTCTTGATCATAATTACATGACAACTATAAACTATGATAGGGTTAGATTTGACTCACTGAGGTTTATATTGAACCCATTACAAGTCTTAACTTGAACCTAACTCACCTTGGTTGAGAATTAATTCGTAAGGCTATAAATACAAGGCCTTACCCATTGAATCTATAAGCTATTTTGGTGTAAACATGTTAAGAATAAATAACAACAAAATCTCTCATGAGCCAAATTTATAATGCAAATTTGGAGAGAGACATAAGTTATTTTAGTGCAAAGTTATTATGCATAAATAATAACAAAATCACTCATAAGCTAAATTTATAATGCAAATTTAGAGAGAGACATAAGCTATTTTTTTGAAAAGTTATTATGCATAAATAACAACAAAATCTCTTATAAACCAATGTTATAATGCTACTTTGGAGAGAAAGAATCTTTACAATAGTTTTATAATGCTAAAATATTGAGCCAAGCCACATCAAAGCCATGGTGCCAAGGATAGAAGAAGAAAAGCAACTTCCATTGCCAAAGACTTATTGAAGCACAAGCTGATCAAGCCACTCAACAAAACATTTTGAGCTCCTAAAGAAGGTAAAATATGTGTGTCTTTTATGTTTTTATTGTGCTTCCATTTAGAATTTTTTTAATAAGCTCTGCCTAAGTTATGGGATAGGAGTGTAAGTGTTAGTGTGTTTATTTAAGTTTTATTTTATTGAACTAACACTATACTAACCTTCCTTATTTGATTCCTATGATCATAGACATCTTCCACCACACCCCCATAGTTCACTCGTTAGAGGTTTCAAATCGAAATGACATTCAGAGAGTAAGTTAATCTTGTCATCCCTTTGCTTGAATGAAAAATTGATGCCATAACATTAGAGGCCTATATTAGATAGCTCAAGGCATACTTACCATTAAATTATTTAATTTATGTTGAGATTTTCACATTCACAATGTTGAATAAATCTATTATATTTGTTCTTTCTTAGGATACATTCAATGCACAATGTGAACAAGAGTATGTTCTAATAATGATTTGGAAGACCTTTGCTAATGCACTAAAGGAGGAGTATTATCCTCTTTGTCACTTTGAGGAATAATACATTAAGTTATGACAAGTTTTATAGCATAAGGAGTAATAGGAAAAATAATAAACCAACACCTTCCATGACTACTTTGCATGCATACAAGATAACTTATATAAATAACATAAGGTGTTGAAGCATGAAAATATTGAATCATTTTTTTTAAACTCTAGGTCAATCTTCCCACAACACCACTAAGTTCAAATCGAAGGTAAATATGAAGCAACATGTCCCCTCTTCATCCAACTCTGCATGGAAGAGTCAACTGACACAAAATTCAACATTGTAGCCTTCTACGTAGAACTAGAGTGCTTCTCATGAAGGGAATCAATGTAAAAATATTTCACATAACTAAAATACTTATGTGTATTATACTTAAAATGAAGGAAACCATATATCTAGTTACAAGTGGTGCAATCATCATCATTGTCACACTTATGAAAACTATGAATCCATGCACAACAATACATAATTTACCAATATATAATAAGTCCTATGCCAATCGATGACACTAATCTAAATGCAATTTGTCTAATTATAGTCATGACTAAGATAAAAACCTCTAAGGATCATAAATGCGTCTTTTGCATCAAGTTCTCAATGAAATATCAACCTCTTCATGTAATCATTCATAGTGGTATCCATAAGAACTTGATTTCATAATCCATAACACAACACCTTGGCCTTGCCACTACTTCACATCATAATTTGTACTCTATGGGATAGTTTGAATAGGAGAAGAATATATAATGCTAGGTGATAATTCACCTTGCAGTATAAATTCAAGCCTATGGATGACATCATGAGTTTTAAAATTTTACTTTCGGATGTTTTTGACATCTTACTAGGATGTTTTATTTATATGACCATGAAGCTACATCTCAATCCTAACCAAAAAATTGGATTGTTCATTCACTTTATCACTTCGTGAACATCATTGATTCTATGATAATTACCAAAGTCATCTTGATCTCTGCCAATCAATGACAAAAAATAGTCTAGCATATGTAGAAGTTTATATTACTCATGGTCTATCGTAAAGCACCTATGTATGGGACAAATAAATCTTTGGTAGTGTTCACCATAATAATAATATTTCTATGAAAAAATACAAAAAAATTACTTAATTATCATTATATATACTTTAGATATTCTTAAGGCCTTCCAATGCACTCTGAAGTAAAGAACTGCATTGAATTGGTCATCGATTAGTTTATAATAATGATGAAATCTAGTACCAAATACATGACCTTCTCAATTAGGTAAATATCATCACTATTTTTTCTCCTTGTGGGAATCTAATATTCATTTCACCCAAGGAGGATGGGTCTTATCATATTTTAATATAACATCATGCACTCATAAAAATCAGGATAGAGAATTGGTACCCAATGACACATATTGATGATGTTTTGGACTAGTTCAGAGGTACACAATACATGACCAAGATTGAACTGACTTTGGATTACCACTAGGTTATATTCCATACTAAGGACATACAAAAGATGAAATTCAATACACGAGAAGGATTTTATGAATGTTTGGTCATACCTTTCATACTAGCCAATGCACCAATAACCTTTATGCATTTAATTGACAATCTACTGAGACCTTTCCTCAACTCCTATGCCATTATCTACTTGGATGACATTCTCATCTTGAAAAATAATTAGTAGGAGCATGTGTAACATATCATACATGTTTAACACAACTTGCATTAACACAAGTTATAAACGAACTTAGTAAAGTGTAAATTTGGTACCACACATATCCAATACCTAGGCTACATCATAGATCATGAAGGAATTCATGTAAACCCATAAAATATAAGAGTGATATGATAGTCGGCTAAATCCTAAAAATATCACATAATTTAGGGGTTTTCTTCATCTCATGAAATTTTATCATAGGCTCATCCTTGGTTTCTCACACATCACTTTCCCATTCAAATAGATAACACGTGTGAAATCCAATTTTGAATGGATTTCTCCACAAAAGTGCACTTGTGAGGTATGCAAGAAACACCTCTCCACATCACTTAGCCTCACAATGCCTACCATTTTACACTCCTTAGAACTTCACACCAATGCATCTGACTATGTATTGGGCACAATGTTCATATAGCATGGACATCCAATCATGTACCATTCAAACACATTTAGATACATGATCTAAAGGAAATACTCTTATGGAAAAGTGTTGTATGTTATTAAATAAAAATAATTAATCAATGGTGTTAGTAAATACTAAGAAGGAGATAGTTTTTCATTCATATCACAATCCAATTAAGTTCTTACATAAACTGAGATCAACCTACAGATTGTGTGCCACATGAAATGGATGAATTACATACAATCGTTCCATCTCGTGATCAATCATAAAAAAGGAAAGGAAAAAAGCTTAACAAATTTCCTTACCCAACATCTAATTCATGTGCTTATCATATTTATGGATACATGAAATCATAATTTCATAGAGTGGGTTTATTTCTACTCAGCTACTCCAAAATTCATAAACACTTATGCCAACCTTATACAAAGTAAGCAAGTTCAATATTTTTGATTCTCTTACCAACTTCACTATAATTTCAAACATCTCTATGATCTTGGTGGTGTACCTCACCAAAGAATCATCTGTGAAGTGTTGAACGCTAAGAGCTTGAGACACTTTAGCTTAACAAAAACTCTAGACACATTTCACTAAAACTTACACTTGCTACAAATGTGCACAGGGATAGTGTGCCACATAGAGTCTAGCATTCTTTTTAGAATTTCCAATCCCACAAATATGAAGCTTTTAAATTACACACCTATAATGGTTCCATCTAGGACAAAGGAATCTATCGACAAGGATTCTATGAAAAGATTTCCTATGACAAGACAACAATATGATGTTGTGTTTCATTTAGTGGCTAGTATTTTGAATATGGATATCATGTTTACTTTCAATAAACATATTGATGTAGATAACATTGAAAAATCCTTATTCAACAATTTTTTAGTTCAATTTGGACTCCCAAAATCAATCATCTCTAATCAAGATCCACACTTTGTGGGTAATTTCTAGAAAGCACTGTTAGACTTGATGGGTGTGTAGTTGGACTGGTCGATAATATTTCATCCAAAGACAAACAAATACATATAAGTTTTAATTGAATGTTTGTTCATACTTTGTGATTGTATAAATCCACAAATGTTTGCATTTTGGATGCAAATGTTTTGTACATTCAACATGCATATAACGAATCCCTACATAGATCTATGAGACATAGTCCATTCTAGATATGTCTTGAGTTTAAGCTTGTGACACCTCTTGATATATAATATCATGCAACAAATGACACTGAGTAATGCACATAGGAAGAAGAAAAGAACAAGATGAGAATATCTTATGCCACATAAAAAAAATTCATCAGTAGGTTCAACAGATAACTTTTCATAGCCAAGCAATGTACAAAGAGTGTCAAGATGCATAAATTAAACCTCATGCATTATGAGTTGGTAGCAAGGTCTGGTTTTAAGTTTCAAAATGATAATTTATAAGATGGAACCCACACATTAATACCAATCCTCTACATTATGGTCCTTATACCATTATGTACATAGGTGGTGAGTATATACATGTTCATGATCTGGCTTCCTATTTGGGCGTGTACCCAATCTTCAATATGGAGCTAGCTTAACCTTATGTTCCTCCACTTCTTGATCTAGTAGTGACACAACATCATTTCTATCTCGACCCCAAAAATATACATCTAGCAAATAAGGATCAGATCATTGAAGTGATTGACACATTAACCTTCTATGTCACAAATCAACTTTTTCATGATGGTCAAAGTGCAACAATATGTTAATCAAGCTAAGTGATACAACATTCAGTAAATCCACATATAGTTGTTTCAACTAAACAAGGATGCAACAAAAACCATTGATCTTTAGGAAAGAGGCAGTTATCATATGTATCTCCCATGCATCACACACATCTCATTTTCCTTCATGCAACACACTCACACTTATTTCCAATAATCTTGCACACTCCTTTGCACTAAGCTCACTCTTAGTCTAGTGCAGTAGTATTGAATTTGTTAACAGATATACATGCTCAAATCATACCAATTCATGGGTTCACACATTCATTTGTATTAAGTTCACTGGCATCTACTCATAGACTCACATACAAACATTTACCTTAGGTAGAACAACCGCATGTCATCCTGCTTCGACTGCATGGCTTACTAAGTGGCACGTCATAGCCAAGAATATATTAGTTATCTAGTTGGATAGTTAGTCATCACATACTTAGAATAACAATCATTTCCCAATAAAGATGATGAAACAACTCAGAACTATCATCCTTATAACTGATAAGAGTTGTAACTACTTCATGTATCTCATTTATAAGTATGTGACATATGTATATGGCCAAGGGCTGATTCCATAAATAGTTGTAGTGATAGATAATATGCTCTGCATATCTATTATGGCATACATGAATTGTACATCACCATATAATTTCCTTAATAATATCATGGAAATGAAGTTATATTTGTGAAAGTATCATACTTCATTAAATGTGCATTGAATGTTATTCTAAATTATTTTGTGTGCATTTACTCTTTATAATTATGATTTACCTCTACAACATAGTTGTCTCTTACACATGTATGGTCTTAAGGTTCCATAATATACATTAATTACCCATAACTAATTTGTTGAACTACATTTTAATTGGTGTATAATCTTTAATATTTTTATACGATTGAGGGCCTTGAAAAGTAGGCATTGCTTAAAATACCTTTTAAAAAAAAGAATAAGGATGAAAATAAAAAAAATTCTATAATATTCACATGCTCAACTATCATATTAAGGATTGAAGAAAAGCAACTTACCAATGATTGATGTAAATATTCAAAATACTGATTACGGTTTTGAGAAACCTATTAGTCCTTTTGAAATCCACCTTCAAATCAAATTTTAGCGATTTTCAAATTATTAGTTTTTTTTCCTAAGGTTCTAGTAACTAAAAATGAACAGTGAAATTTTTTAGTTAATGTTAAAGTCACTACACATTTTCTATGTCCTCACTCTTTTAAGAAAAAAATACTAAATTTATTCCTAAACTAAATTAATTATTTCAAAATTCACTAAAACTTATGATAGTGGTAAATACTCACTTTTTTCTATTTATTTCCCTACAATTCTAATAGTAATTAAATAAAATTTTAACAATTTAGATTTGATTAGTCTCATCAAAAAAAATTTATGAGTAGATATATTAGAATTTAATATAAATCCACTTTCCAATTTAAAAATTAACTTTTAATATAATTTTTAATGAATAAAAAAATCCATATTCCTTTTACACTTACATATTGAAAATATATCTCATACTTCAATAAAAATATAAAAAACTAATGAGATGCGATATCTTTCACTGTAAAAATTTGATATTTAAAAAAATATATATATATTGTAATAAATAGAAATGTCTATTCATTTTCGACGTCAATTTTCAAATTATATGTGAATACTTTATTCAAAACATAAAAAATAAATGGGGCTGTTACATCTTCCTCCCGTATAATATATTGTTTATTTAAAACAAAACAAAAAAAGCAATTCAAAACATATGAAAAACTATTTCAATAATTGGATAGGCATTATATAAATGAGACAAACACAGTCCAGTACCAGATCTTTTTGAATTATATTTTTCTTTCTCATCTAAGCATTTTCACATTCCATTGGATAAATTTTAGCTGTTCAATTGTTATGGGAGAAATCGATGTGCCAGTGGACAATCGATTGCTGGTATTCCATCTGGGCGTTACAACGGCAATCAAATTGAGGGCAGATTTGCACGTGTTATGTAGTCAGCACCATCAGTATTTTGGTTGTTTGGCCTGATCTATTTTGATTCTTGCACCTGGTTTTGTGTTCAGCATTTCATTTGTTTGTGCGATTGATATATATTTATAACTTTAATTTGAATTCAATTCTACACATCATGTATTTTGGTTCTATCGTGTAGTCATGGTGCCACGTATGTTGATGTTTTAGGGCTCTTATATTTCATCCAAAGTTTAATAGATGCTTCGGAGGTAGGTTGTAGTAGTGCCTCATCACCTCTGCGAGCGATTTGGTTATTTTACACGAAAAAATGCATTTCTATCATTATCTCATCGATGACCATACCCTGTTTTAAAGTAAAATATGAATTTCCATTATTTTCTCATGGATGGCCATACCTTATTTTAAAGCATTTGCTCTTTTTTTTCCCTTTGACCGAGTGGGCGCTTTGAGGAGATAAGATCTTCAAGGGAAAGGATATATTTTTATTAATGTTTGGTTGGTTTCTATATTTTCGATGAAATATTGAGTTTTTTTTTTTCATAATTTGCACGGTGGCTGGTTGTTTTTAAGGTTTTGAGGAGTAGTTTAGTTAGTATAGTTATAAATTTTCATGTAGGTTTCTTTGGTTGTAATGGAAACACCATCCTCTTCCTTACAGTCGATGCAGATTCAGTTTCATTAGCTTCTGTCCGTTAGTTAATTCATCTGGTAGGGCCTAGCTTAACGGCATTATTCAGTTCATTGTAGGAGTTTAAAGCGGTTCTTTGGTCGATCAGTTTTCTTTTGTTCCAAAATCCTTGGAATGTATTTTGTGGGTTTTTCAAACTAGTCATGTAATAAGCCTCGCTTATTCAGTTGGACAATGGGTAATGGGAGTAGGTTTCCTTGTGTATTTTTCAAGAAAGGCATATATAAAGCCTAATTCAACTAACTAGATAAATGGGAATAAGCTTCCTTATCTTTAGTTTTAAGAATACTTATAAAAATTGTTCAATTTGTTATAGGGTTAATACCTTTGTCATAATTATTCATTAGAATACAAAGACTTTAGTGCCCAAATAGATGAAGAAACGTCACTGTTATTTAAAAAAATTAAAAATACAATGCTTGAAAATTTGTGATGAATATTCTATTGCATAGTGTTCGGAGTTTATATCATAAGATTGTACAACTTGGTCTTGTTATGATGAATTAACATTTTGAAAGTGCTAACAATATAAGTCTAAATTTCATCCAATATATTAAAAAGATGATCTTAAGTTGTTGTTATATCATTGTTTTTGGTGGCTTTAATTTTTATTATAAGAGTTTAGTACGAGTTATTTTGGGCTTTTTACATTTATGAAATCTTTTACAAATTGATTGAAAAATATTAAATCCATTTGAAATGTTTTTTAACTATTGTGTATTTAATTAATAAAAGATATATACATTTCATTTTTTTAAGGTTTATAATGTATGTTTGATTTTTCAACATGTTACTCTTTCCTTTGGCATATATTAGTAGAGGTTAGTACTTCAAAGTTAGTAATATATAAGAGTTTTCAAACGTGGATTATGGAGACATTTTATTTTCAACAATTAGTTTAGATGACTATACCTCTTTTTACAATACTATCATTTAGCTTCACATTTAAAATAAAATAATTTAATTTAAAATTTGATTTTTCAAATTAAATATTTCCTTTCATTTTTACAATTGATTACACATAATATTTATATACTTTTTAATTATTTTGTATGTTAAATGATTTAACATAAAATATATTACTTATTCCCAATATTATATATATATATATATATATATATATAAATAAATATAAATATAAATATATAAATATAATAATTTAATTTTGAAAAAAAACTGTTATAATATTAAACAAATTAACGATAAAAAAATACTTTTAAAAGGTACATCATTTCATATTCTACCATAGGCTTCATCCTTGAAAACCCCAATTTTTAAAGTGAATCAAAAAAAATTCAAACCATTAAAACACCCACTCAACCCATTTAAAATGTAATATTTAGCATACTTAAAAACGCCGAATTTTTAGAGTGACTTGGAAAAGTCAAGCCATTGAAAGAATAATTTAAAAAATCTAAAATGTCATATCAGTTACATAAACAAACGGAACTTTAAACGATACATCAAGGTTGAAATAATTTTTATTTATAAACCTTTAGATGAAAACTCAATAATTAGTGTACTAGTTGTTTTAGGGAAACTCAATTTATGTTCATAGTCTGACTTGATTGATTGATGTAGAAAATGCATTAAATATATAAATTTTCTTTTCTCTTATTTATGGTTTGTATTTACTTTAAATAATATTTTAATTATTTTATTTATATTTTTTCTTATTTATAAAGTTTATGAATATGAATTTTCTTATAAAGTTTATGGATATCAATTTTCTCAACTTTTGTTTATCTTTTTATGTTTTAATATTAAAATTTTATTTACTAATAATAATAAATTAATATATATATAATTTAATATAAATAATATAAACAAATGGAACATAAAATAATACATCTAAATTATAATATATTTTAATAATTAAATTTTAAATGAAAACTCAATAATTACTTTTTTTAAAAATTCTAAATTAATTGACATAAAAAATACATTATCAAATTTATGAGTTATCTCTGTTACTATTTATGCTTTCCATTTAATTCAAACCACAATAAAATTATTTACTATGTCTTCTCTCTTGTTCATAAAAACATTTGATATCATTTTTCTCAGCCTCCATTTACTTTTTTGGTTTTAAAATTTGAATTTTATTACTGTTAGATATAGATATGGTATCCCCTTTTATTTATGTAGTTTAATCTAAACTCAAATTTGTTTTTCATTTCTTCTATATCACTACTGAAAACTAATGACTAATAATGGAAAAAATATTTTAGACTTGCAAATTTGAAATATATGGTGTCAATAATAGTTACATGAATTTTTTATTAATTCAAAAATTTACAAAATTTAATATATATTAACGTATTTTTATTTTAAACATAAAAAATATTTTAAATATCTTTACAAAATATTTTAAATTTAAATTATTGATATTAATAAAAAATATGTCTTAGTTTACATATAAAGTTATAATATATATAATTTAAAAATTAAAAAAATAATATAATTTTTTAATATTTATTTTAAGATTATTAGTTTTTTATAAATGTCCACATAATAAAATAAAATATTATTATTTAACCCACACTTTAATGTTGAGTATAATTTATGTGTTATATTTCATCTCTTTTTATTTTATTTTTGTTAATTTAATCATTTTAATTTTTTTTAATAAAAAACTTAACATCATTTTCATGCCTCACACGTTAATGTCTATTATGACATGTGCCAAATATTTCATCACTTTTTCTTATGTTTTTGTTGTTTTAATCATTTAAGTGTTGTGTTTTTGTTATTTTAATCATTTTAGGTGTTGTTTTTTTACTTCAAAACATTTTCATGACTCCATGAACCAAGGTTTTCTTTATATTTGAAGTTTCCTCAATTGAGAAATCATTATAAACTGGGGAAGTTTCATCAATTAAGAAATCGCTATCAACTTGGTAACATAAAAAATTATTTAAAATGATGAAATAAAAAAATTTATGATTTAAAATTTGAGTATTGATTTGATGTATTTGATGAGTTTGATGTGGCATTTAAAATTGACGTATGTATTTAGACATACATGTTCCGATAAAAAAAACTTAATTTATAGATTTATTTCTAATTTGATCATGTTAATATATTTTTATGACTTAAAAATCACTTTTAACCCTTTGATTTCAGTTTTTTTTTAAAAATGGTAATGTCACTTTTGAACCAACAAACATATTGGATATTCATAAAGATGATCTCTTATTTAGGGGTGAAAAAGTGAATATATAATGGCCAGTGAAATTTCACTATCTCAATGGCAGTATACAATGGCCAAGCAAATGCACTCGATTTCAACTTATAAATATTGCCTCAAGAAATTCTACAATATTATTAACATTAATATTCATTATCGAATTTATTGATTTATGTTCAGGTAGACTCATTTGTGTAAATATTAAAGTAGAAGTATGGTATAAATAACTAAAGTAAGCATTTAATTTAAATAAATTAAAAATTCATTTTAATTTTTTAATTGAAAAGTGCATTAATGTAAAAAATAAAATTCAATGTTAAATATATAAAAAAAAAAAGGAAAAGTCAGACCTCACAAGTAACATCACACAAAGATAAGAAAATTTTCTAGGAAGAGAAATAAATAATAAAAGGGTAAAACCCAAAACACTCAAAACCTTGAGCTACACTAATTTTAATATACGTCAACTCGAAATATAATAAAAACAAAATCACCTATACCAAGGACCAAATTAAGAAACAATAATGAACATGATAACTAGTGGAGGAGGAGGACGTAGAGGATAAGTAGGGTTTCCTCCACAACCCCTTGAGTGAGCAAGACAACATGAATGAATAAGGGATCCCATCTATCACCTTGATATTGTTTCTTATCTTTTACCTAGAATGAGGGACAAATAGAAATAAATAGCTGAAGAATGTTAGTTAGAGTGATGGTAGGAGGATCTAGGGGTTCATAAATGATAACAGAAAAACATTTCCCCAATGATATAGGAGGACATATAGATGGTTAATATCAAGATAAAATTTATCAATTTGTACCTAGATCTAGAGGGTAACATTATAAATAATAACATTGCTAGTTACCAAAATGACTATTAAAACAACTATTAGTTTTTGTTTTCCAAATCTGAAAGAGAATGTCAAAAAAAAACATATACCAAAATTTATTGTGTCTTGAACTAAGAAAGGTTGATTCCCCCAATAGATCTACATTTTTAAAGTGAATATTTTAGGTCTAAATGGATCCATGAGGGCATGGATCCATCTCCAAGTAGACTGGGCATGGAAGCAAAACCAAAAAATGTGTTTAAGGGTTTATGGATGCTGACAAGTAGGGAAAATGGGATTTAAAACCTCCATGTGCTTATGATTGTTAGCTACTATAGGTTAATTTTGGTAAATAATGTACTAAAGAAAATGTGGCTTCTTAGGCTCTATGAGAGTAAACTAAATGATATCAAACCTTCTAGACTAGACAAAATGAAGGGATTTGATATTCCATTGATGATTTAGGGTTTCATTTTCAATGCCATGATGATATAATAGCTTATACATGAGTTGAGGAGAATAACAATGGAAGGGTGTAGTTTGAGGCAAATGTCAATCATTCCACCAAGGCATAAGGGAGGAAACATTATTTTTGTGAAAATATTCCTTAGGTATGTAACTATGAATTTTATTAATAGACTCTACATCTTCATTGCTCAAATTAAAATTATATTTCATAAGAGACCAATTAAGCCAATCTTAATTAATTTTACAAAAAGGATATATAATGGTTTTAATACCCTTTTTAAATAATTACAAGCTCTTGATCCAAGGGGCCATGTCAAAGGGAACATTATCAAAATTAAGCATTACGGACCACCATAGGGAGTGATATTTTAGAGGTAGACCATTTCAAAACCCAAATCTCACAAATTTAGTGAGGTTTGAGTTATTTTCAATCCTTAAATATGTTCTGCATAACCAAAGTGCCTCTAATATTAACACGAATAGGGGAATGAGAAGACTGTGAAAACCAACACTTTGTAAATATATTTTTCTTAAAGGAAATCCTTGAGAAATGCAATGCCTTAACAAAATTTTCCAAATTTCATCACCTTCCAAACCTCTAATAATCTATTTGACACAAAGAGATAGGACATGGAGTTCAATGTCAATGAGCCCAAGCCCTATTGCTTCTTTGGGTCAATAGTAAATGTCTCAAGAAACTTTTTGTAAACCCTTGTGGTTTTAATAATTGGTATAGAGAAAATCCCATTATATTTTTTCTATTTTAACATAGTCATTATTAGAAGGAGCCCATCTAGAGGAGTAATATACATGAGTTTTGACTAACACCTTAGAGCATATATGAAAAATTTTAACTACTGAAAAGGGTTTGGTAATCTAGAAAGATATGTTTTTCTCAACTATTTGAACTACATAAGACCATAAATTAGCAGATGAGGCTTGAAAATCAAAGGGGATACCAGTAAAATTAAATTAAACTCTAGGTAGAATCTACTACCAATGGAATTCCTATTGCCATGGAGGTTTGAGAGAGAGAGAGAGAGAGAGAGATTGGTGATAGCACTAGGTTTTCTTCCATTGGATGGAAGAACCAAAAGAAAGGCAAAATATATCAAGGCTTTGCATGGAATTTTTATAAACATCCTCATCCTCTTTAGGAGTATGGAAGGAGTCATTAGGGAAGTACCCATTGATCAACTAATGCTTTGAATTAGGTAGATAAATACCTTTATCCTTAGAACCATAGTCATCTAATAGATAGTTGAAACCTTCAGTAACATGGAAATAGAGAGGAACTAAATGTCAACCCTAACCAAAAGATATATGAATCTCAAATTGATGAGATTGGGTACCATTGATAGTAATGAACACATCAACATCTTAAAAAAACATGCTAATAACCTGTGCAAATCTAAGTCCAAAGATAAGATAATTAACCATTTCTATAATGAAGAGCTTTTATATTCAATCATAAGCCTTTTAAAAATAAATATTGAAAAAATAGGGCCTTTTGATTGGAGACTAAGGCCCATTCTATACCTTCCAAACAATAATAACATTATATAAAATATTTGATATTTTTTCAAAACTATAATATTAAATAGACCACAAAAGATGTTTCAAGTAGAGAGTACTAAATGAATTTTAAAAAAATATTAAACACTACATAACTTTAACAAAATGGTTACAAAGGAATATATAAAACTATACTTTTTTTAAAGTTTTAAAACAAATTATTTTGTAATTATTATTTTTATTTTTTTTTAAATTTAAAAAGAATGCATTAGAATGTATTTTAAAGTATAAAATGAATATTTTTTTTATGGATAGGTAGTACCAATGGATAATTAACACTAGCAGTTGCCCCCATGGTACAATAAAAGCTGGAGGTTACAAAAAATTAGTTCATATTTGGTTTGTTGCAATGATAAAGTTATTTAATTTATGTTTTTTTTCTTCTATGTTTTTTTAGTTATTATTCACTACCTTGTTTGTTTGTTTTTTTGTTTTAAGTTGCATAACTTAGTTATCAATTTCTTCAGTCAGCTTTGTTGAATTGTTATATATTATTTTGTATATTTTTTTATATAGGTTGAGTATTTATTATGGTATGTATTTTATAATTTATATTAATATTGGATTGTATAATTTATATTTTAATATTATATGAGTTTTTATAATTTTTATGAATCATGAAATTATCAAATCTATAAAATCCATTGTATGTAATTGTAGTTAATAATATATATCTTTTTATTTTGATTGTATACAACATTGGTTACAAATCTAGAGTTCTTATGAATGGTGTGGAAGATGTAGTTATGTCAATATTTTTCCTCTAATTTTTGAAGATTTACATATTTACTTTCTTTCATTTCTACAAAGAATTTAAAGGTAAATGCAGGAAAGATGTACATGTCATTGATTGAATGTACTCTTGATACAATAGTGAGTGTTAATCCTTAGCAATCAATGTTTATAATGTCAATTGTTACTTTATTGAGTTTCATTCCTTGTGATTTATGTATGGTTAGTGTCCATGCCATTTTTATAGGCATCTGCCTATGATTAACTCATGTAATAGGAATAAATGGTACATGTGTAGGATTCTTTGCATCCCATGGGGGGTCAGATTATTTCTCAAATGCAAAAATTTCATATATGGGTAGGAAGGGTGGATATAAATCTGATTTATAGATGATGTGTACAATTTCTCTAATAGCTCCGTTAACTAATCCTGCTTTCACCCTTCAATTGGATGTTAACACAATCTTTTGTTTCTTACATAAAACCATAACTAGCTCAAGTTGATTGTCATTATTTTTATCTTTATTTTTTTGATTGTTTTGTTTAGCTCTGCATAAAGCAATTAGCATGTTAAGGGATTTCAACATTTGTTTATTTTTCATTATTGCCAATACATTTTTTATAGACAAATGTGTAGAGATTTAAAAATATTTTTTTTCTTCCCAAGGTATGAATAATGTTATTTTGGACATGATCATATTCCAATCTTATTTTATTGGGTTTGCATCTCTGATGTTAGTTAACAAATACCTAAATTGTATCTATTTTTTGTGTATCCTTGTTGGTGAATTTTTTTTCTAACACAACAATTGTATCAAATGTGTGCCTTAATATGTGTCCAAAAAGAGATGACTACATAGATTGGAATGTCATTTATAGTTGGGAGTTGTCTAGGTATTTAATGAATATAATTGAAAAACCACCAAATTCTTTAATTTTTTACTGAGGAAATGGTTCTAGCAATTGACTATTTATCTTACTGAGCATCTTTGGCCCTATAAAACTCAATTCA
>JARHVA010003699.1:1375000-1570000 GCA_037957365.1 Torreya grandis | reverse complement strand
CATGGATCTATTGAAGAAAGACTATCTATTCTTTCATGAAATTTATTTTGAGGTTGTTTAATAGCTTCATCTATAAGTAGTGTGTAAATATTTGTTTTTTTTGTATACTATTAAAGATGCCAATATGCACTTATTTCATCCCTGTGTATTGCATAATTTAGATAGGCATTTTTATTTGAGTGTTCGTTTGTCATTAGTATCTACAGTGGTCATAATAGAAACATTAATGACTATATTTTTAAAATAGTTATGTATAGCTAAATTTATACTAGTTGAAAATAGTATGCTACTTAAATGTCCTTTTTTCGGATAATTACTTACTCTTAAAAGTTTTTTTTATCTAATATAGTGGTTGACCATATATATATATATATATATATATATATATATATATATATATATATATAAGAATGACTTTTGTTTGCCTTGCTAATATTCCATTTTATAATTTTTACAATTTTCATATTAGTATTTATTATTCAAGTATTCTTTAACTATATTATAATAAGTCTATCTCATTATTTGATGTAGTTAAAATTATTTGGAATTAGACAATGCATTTTTCATTACATTCCCATGCATAATTCTTGATATCAAAAATAGTATCCAAATGTGTATGTTCTTTGGCCTCTATGTTTTCTTGTCCAATTGGTCATTAGGTTGTTCTATGAGCCATATTTGTTAGCAAAAAAATGTATAAAATAGTAGATCCAAAGAAATTAATACCAAAAAGAGTACCTAAAGTAATAAAAAAGAGTGCATAAAATTAAAATAATGTTACAATGACATGTTTATTTTAAATGAATAACACCAACAAATGGTTTTTAAATTCTATTTTATTTACGTATTACATACATGCAACTAAACACAAGTTACAATTAATTACATCAGCTGTAGAGTTAACATATCTTAATCTGCATCAAATGTATTCAAGAAAGATGTATCTATTGGTGTAGATTCATTTTTAATTGAATTCATTATGGTACAATATATTTTTTATTTGTCATTGTAAATTTCTAATATTGTTGAAACTGTGAAATGGTACCTACAAAATAATAGTTTCTTAACAATTTACAAAACCTCATCACTTGATGTTGATATCTCTTGAAATCTTTTTGTTATGATATGCATTACTACAATAGTAACATCATCAAATTCCATGATCCATATTGTTCTTGTATCATCTTCCACTACAAAATTCATTGCATACTTATATCCACAGTTTTGAACATTAATGTGTCATTTTGGGCAATGCCATATTGCTCTTTTGAATCATTTTATTTTTATGCTATTTATTGTTAATTAAAGCAGTGAAAGAAGGATAAAAATTTGTTATTTTAATGTTTATTATTGTGGCATCTAATTTAATTGTATTTCATTACTGAACAACTCCTAATTTATGGATGTCATGCTAAGAATGATCTCCCATAGGGATTTTGATTTCTTGTATTTCTTGTGGCATATTTTAGTGTGCCATTTTAAATTACATATACTATTTTGGCTTAAATTTAGGTGAAGTAAAAAATTTCTGCTTGACCAAATAAAGTTACAATAATGTCACCTCCCTCACTATCAATAATGTTGAATTTGAAAACCTACCCTAAACCATTCTTGTTTGTGTAATTACGTAATATCCACTTTTTTTATTAATCTACCCTTAGTATTCCAATTATTTTTTGCATGGATTTAATTTTTTGATTGTAGGTTGAGTCATCATCTACATGGATTCTCCTCCAGACATTGAAGTTGATGGCTCAATGATTTCAATTTATTTTCCATGATTATCCATTATTTGAGATTGGAAATTGTTGGATAGATGAAAATATTTGATGTGTTTGTAGTTTCTATGGGTGGTGCCTTATAAGATAAATAAAAATTGTAGTAATGATTAATCCAAAAATATTCTACTTTTTACCTATAATATTTTTCAATAAATGATATAAAGTTTACTAAATATGAATCTCAAACCATTTATATAATAATTAATAATAATAAATTTTTTGACCTAGAATAAAAACATATTAGAAATTGCCTCTATGTTGTCTCTCTAATAAAACCACCTAACATATTAGAAACATTAATAATTAATTAAAAATGCATAAGGTATTTGAATAGAGGACGGAATCCTCTCAATACAAAAAATCTAATCTTTTTATTTTATTATTTACATATCAGCTCATAAATCAAGTTGATTTGAATTATTCAAAATTTCAAAAAAAAAAAATCCCTATTTGGGCATTATGATTTGGGCATAGGATTGGGAACGTGGATTTAAATCCAAGTTAATATATGGTCGGTTTCATAATTTAAGGCATTTTTAACTGTATTATATATTAAGCTAAAGCCTAAAGAATATGTTTTCTTACTTTTAAATCTTGTGATAAAAATTGTTTAAGGATCAATAATTGAGAAACATTACATTAAGTCATATTTTATAATGTCCATAGTAGGCTTCTAGATTCTACGATGCACAATATGAACGACACATTATTTTCTCCTAAAAATATCATTTTATTTTATTTTTTTGATGACTAAAGACCATGTTGGAGTCTCCTTTGGTATAATAGCATTTGTTTGACTCCTAATTGCCATGTTGTTTAAATATATATTATTAAAAAAAATCTAGAGTATTAAATGCAAAAATATAAATTACTAAAATTAAATATGGTGCATGAACATAAATGAAATGAAAATATAGATATTGTTAATATTAGATGAAATACCTGAATATAATTGTTAAAAAGATATATAATATAATTTTTGTTAACACTTTTTAAAATTTGAAATGAACATACATAAACAAATTTATAATGTTTAAAATGAAACATAATATAATTTTTAAAGAAAAATATTAACAAATTTGATATTATTTATTGTTGTAGTATTGTTTTTTTGATTAAATAAATCAAGAATATGAAATAAGAAACTAGATATTATTATAATTAAATCTAAAGCTTGAAAATAATTTAAAGATACAATTTAATTTAAATAAATATATAAAAACATGTAAATTATTGTTACTCTTAATACTGTTTGTCTGTATTTTATATATTTGACATATTCCTCGGTAGCTTGCTTTAAAAACATTTTATGTACACAGTGTTAGTGCCCAAAATTGTATTGAATCAATTGTGCCCTTACTAAGTATAAATGCTTAATCTATCTAGCCCAGTTCATGTTTGCAAGTGGTCACCTGAGGTCAAGATGTCCTATTTTCAAATTCAATCCAAAAAATCTAATTTTGCATTCAATTAAAAACCACTTGTTCCCACCCTTACCTTGTGTAAACCTTGTAAGGTCTTTGTTTAAATAAAATTTAATATTTTTTTCTCTAAATAAATCTATAGAGGTGTATGACCCATGAAACAACATTTGGTCTTTTGTATTTCAAACGAACAACTCAAAGGTTCCTTTTGATTGGGGTCATTTATGAAGGTAAATGGTTTCTCCAAGACTTAGTTTCTAATATGAAGGGTAAGCACGTGGGGCTATAAAAAACACTTTAGATAGGCTATGCAATGGATGTTGTTGTTTCTATCATATAATGTCCTAGATTACACTCTATATATGTCCCTAAAATAGACATAGGGATACACTTTGGTGTACTTATTGATAATGAAGAAGCCTTGAATGTGATTTTTAATGTATCTAGGGAGAACTTTTATTCTCATAAACTCATTTTGGCTACAAATTTTCCACTTTTCAAAACCCAATTTTTTTATTCTACTGAAGAAGATAGCAAAGAAATAGTTATTCAAGACATGGATCCAAAGGTTTTGAGGGCCACATAGATGAAATCACACATAGCCATGCTCTGTATGACTACCCACATGGTACTAAAAGAAAAACATAGTGAAAGTTTTTAACTCCATGCCAAATCAACCTGTCATGCGGAAAAGGGATAAGGAAAGAGACAAAGTTTTAGTGAAAACATAGCTTGTAAATATATGACCACGTGGATGTGTTTAAGACACTAATCCATGCCACATAAGCCCTATAATATTGAAATAGAGGTTCATTAGTCACGTGGATAGTAGAATAAAATAATGACAAAATTAAGGACATGTGGCATGTTGGTAGATATTTGGAGGTTGACTGCAAAGTCAACCAATTGTTAAATCCATTATAATAGTCCATCAAGGATTTAAATGGCTATAACCAATTTTTTAAGTTGTTAAACATAGTCCTAAGTCCTATCAGAGGTGTAAGGTATAAGATGGAATTGCAAAATGGGGAGAAATATATGGGAGAATTTTGGTAGAACTACACCATATCAAATGCTAATTCTAAACTACTAATTGTTACCACAGTTCTGCATCCCATAGAAAGAAAGAAAATAAGCATGGCATAAATGGAAGTCCGATGTGAAATTTAAAATAACACAAATTAAAATTTGTAATTTTCATTCACCTTTCTATATCTTACAAGTACTAAGGAAAAGGAAGGAAAAAGTTCAAAAGGAAGATATGGACTTGAGTAGAAGTTCAAAAAAAGTTTGAATTTTGATATGTGTGCCTTTTGTAGGCTGAATGATGACATAAGGCATGGTAGAGGACATGTTAATTGAAGTAATAAAATGTTTTCAATGAATTTAGAGTGTAATTTAAAAGGTCAGATCTTAAGCAGGCCTGAACCAATCAATCCACATGTAAGCCAAAACATCTAAAATTCCCCAAAAATCCATTCATTACTTTGTAAGAGTGTAAATAATCCTCATTATTATTTTTCATTATTTTTAATATAAAATTTTGGGCAAAGGAAATGCTGAAAGAATTGATCAACTTTATTTTTACAATGATGAAAATGTGGAAGAAGAAAGTGATGATGAAGAGAGTTCTTTTGTTGCATTGTGTCCTTTGCCACAAGCTCCTTTTGATGATTAAAAAGTAACAAAACTTCAAGAAGTCTTTTTCCAATGAATATAAGTCCTTTAGAAGCACCACATTCCAAAAAAGTCATTTTAGACATCGTTGATTTCATGCATGATTAAATGGTAATGTTTCTTGAGCTTGAGGAAGGAAAAAATTGTTAGTATTGATCTAGTTATCTTTGGTAAAGATCTTGAGGCTGGAAATAGAGGCTCTTTAAGTCAGACATCTCTTAGAATGGGTCAACTTAACTCTTGGTAAATCTTTAAACCTATAACTAGGTTTACTGGTGGAAGCTCATGTCAAACATGAAAATGATACAAGATCCTCTAGCATATTTTATTCTACCACCTCTAATAATGATGTGTTATAGGAGTTGCACATATGTCAAATATCAAGAAATAGATAAATTTGGTAGTTATTTTCAAAATGATATATTCGATTCACATGGATATGACCCAAGTGAATATTATAATGCTTCAACTTTAGAGCTAAGGTGTAAATTAAAAATAAAAAGAGGGCCAAAACAAGAACAAATGTCTATGGAAAAATTTTAACAGTAGATGTTTAATGGATTTTTGAGAATTTGATCACCTATGCATTGATTTCATAAGGTTAAGAGATGAGGAACACTTCTTAAAATATTAGACTTAGAGCAAATGATGGTGGTTAGGATTGTCTTCATTGGTATCTTGTAGGAGTTCATGAAATATGGAATTTGATCTATATTTTTATTACCTTCATTATGTAGGTTTTTTTTATTATATTTTCATACTAAAATAGAAAAAATAGGTTATGCACATAATCATGGGGTTATCACTATGTGAATGGATTGTGGCTTTGATACAGGGAAACCATTTCAAATCTTATGAGTGAAGAAATGGGAAATGATGATTTTCACTGATTAATGTTTTAGATCCAGAAGTATTGTGCAAATAAGAAGGATTTTTATCTAAGGCATTGAACAAATAAAAATTTGAATTTTTTAAATGTGCTTTGCTAGAGTAGGAATTGAGTTAAATTGAAAAAAAAAATTAAAAAAAAAAAAAAAAAAAAAATCAAGTTCTAGAAATTGCAAAAAAGACCCACAAACTCCCTAGGAAATTTGAGTGGGAGATGCAATTTTCAAAAAAATGTTCTCAAAATCCATTTTGTAAATTGTGGTTGACTCTCCCAATCCCACCAGTCAAAGAAAGGAGGAGAAAATTCAACTCAAGAGAAGCTTTAGGGAGATATTGAGAAGAAATCCAATTTTACAATTTTACACTTGTGAAAATTGCAATTAGAGTTACGGATTCCCCAAAAGGAACATCTAAGGGAAATGGGAACCCCAACCGCAATTTGAAATTTATCAAAATTACAAGTTGTAGTTGGAGTTCTATATTCCCTAAGGGAACTTTCTAGGTGAACTCTAACTGTGAACTATAATTTTATAAATTTCCACTTGCACATTTTTAATTTACAAATTACATTTCTATGAATTGCAATTTGCAAATTATAGTTTTGTGAATTATAATTTATAATTTGCATATTGCAAAATTGTTGTTGGTACCTAGATTTCCCTAGAATAAAGGAAAATTATAAATTTGTAAATGTGACCAAGATTCTCCCAAAAGGTCAAAAGTGGAAAATAATGCATTAATGCATTAAAAATGTGGAAGAAACCAAAAAAATCATATTTGTAAAAAAACAAATAGAAAAAAAAAAGTAAATTTACAAAAAGAAAAAGTGCAAAATGTAAAGTGTTGAAATACAAGTTAGAGCCAAAATACAAAAAGGTAAAATGGACCTAAGTATTACATTTTATCATGTTTTACTTGTTCAAACTCCTCCATGGGAAAGATATTGTATTTTTTCAAGATCTAAGTGGGCCACTCCAAATAAAAAATTTCAAGAAGTCATGGGTATGAAGTGTTCAAAATCCATCATTGCAAGAGAAGGTTGTTACATGGCATGTATGAGGGGAAAGGAAATTGTCCACGAGGTTTTAGCTATGCTAAAGAGTGGTCAAAGGGTGTTTCCAAGTAGTTGAACATGAGGACAAAGATTTTTTGGCCTTCACCATGAATATTCTCCTTCCATCTCATTTGAAGTCATCTCCAACCAATAAGTCAATGGATGTACTCCAAATCTTCTTTATTTCTTATAGAAGCAGTTAGAAGAATCATTTTCCTTGAAAATACATGAATACCTAGGTGTGGAAAAGGATTTTTTCCAACTGGGAGCATCTTGGTGAAACTTGGAGGGATGTTTTGAAATTTTGAAAAATGTAACCACCATTCATAGATTTGAAAGAGGAAAAAATGTATAAATAAGGGGATTCTCTTCTATTATTTGGTTGTTGTTGGCCTTTATTTTTCTAAGTATAGGATCTTACAAATTTTTGGATCATTTTTGTGTCTATTTTTTCTCTATTTCTAAGGTGGTTATAGCTATATAACCATTATAAATCTCTAAGAGCATGTTTATATGTTTCCCCTACCTAATATGGAGTGAATCCACCATGTTTGTCCCCATGCCAAAATTTTGAAACATTGATATATGTAAAATTTTATTTCAATATAATGGAAAATACTTGTGGTTCTTACCATTTCCTATTAATTTAATGCAATGAGATGTTTTACATGCCATGTTGATTGGATATCTATTTTTTTTCTAATGTATGGTTGTCATCTTGAGCATAGATTTGAGTTATAAACCCCTTTTTGCATACATATTTTGAAATATTTTGTTGATTATTTCTTAAGGGTAACCTAGGTTCATGATTTTAACATAAAGAATCATTTGATATTATAAGTGCAATGTTTACTCTAGGGCTTCAGGGATCATTTGGGTACTTATATTGTATGGGCACTAATCCATGAAAATTACTCTAGGTAGTTCCCCTTAGCTTGTTAGTCATTATTTATAAATGTTTGCAATAAGTGATTTCATGCATGGTGAAATAAAACCTATTTTTTTAAAACCAGCATAACACCACCAGTCATTTTTATCTAACTTGTCCTACCCTATCCTATCCTATAGATAATACACCCTTTGCATATTATAAGTGTTATTTTCTTGCAAATGCATAAATCTTTCCTATATAACATGTGTTTTTAGTTTTTGCTTTAAATACCCATCACTCTAGATTTCTATTTAGCCCATGTTGTTTAAGATTCTATTGAATGAATATTGCATTCATATACACATCTATCTTTCTTAGCTTGTATGTGATTTAGAGCATTTATTCATTCCATGTCACAACTCTTATTAGGTAGAGTGTTGAAGTTTGGTTGTGCCCTAGTCATATTTAATTTTTACACCAAAATTCCCTTTGGAGATTGAATTTTAGAATCCCTCCATGTGATAAATCTACCCAATAGGTCCTCTCACCTTGGTTCAAGCAAAGTCAAAAGTAGCAGGGAGGTAACCATACCCTCTATCTGTGCCTCTCAGTCACTATCTATGTTTGATTCATTCTTCAAGCTGAAACATTTCTAAAATATAATGACATACTATCAGGTTTTTCATCTTTGTTTGCCATTTTCTCAAGTTGTGTAAGGCCAAGCAAAAGGTGTATAACTAGGAACCAATACTCAACTAGCATCATTGTCAAGGATTGAACATCAAATCTTTGTTACTTGTGTTGCTAGGGACTCTTGTCGAGACCTATTATTATTTCATGTTGTGAAATTATCTATTGTTATTTTCTACATTTGGATTATATTGGCCATCAACACCATATTACTCCACTTCGGATGTGTTAGGAATTGAGGGATTTGACAATTTTACTTCTTTTTATATTGTAAAGAGATGTTAAACTGGCATGTTGGAAGATGTCTTTTTTTTTCCTTTTTGAACATGTTGATGCCTGAAATTATATCACAAGGGTTTAATGTGTTTAAGAAAAACTTCTCATTTATTGATTCAAATAATCCCTAACATGATTTGTAGGTTATGATATTATTGATATTGTTGGTGGAATAGTGGCAAAGCAAATGAACTATTTCACAAAATTTATAATGTAATTTTTTAGTTGTTGAGATCAACCATGGCCTAATAGCTTACTTATGTAAGATGAATATGATCTAAACTAATTAGAGTGAATTATGATAAAAGCCTATGTCCAAATTCTAATATAACATGAATATTTACAATGAAAGCTAAACTAAAGTGAATTAATCAAAAAATAAGCAAAAAAGAAGGATAGAGTAGAAATAAGGTGTTCTAATTTTTAGTCTAGTCATTATGACAAAGTTTAGATTTCACCAAGACATAAATTCAAATAAATACATGACATGAAATACCTAAACAATAGATCCTACCATGTACCACATGCTAGTGCTCAAAATTTCACTAAAAAAATGGAGCATTTTTAAGTATAAATGCCTAATTTGTTTAGCCCACTTCCTGTTTGAAGTGTTCATTAGAGGTCAAGTGTCTTGTAGTGGTTTATGAAAAGCTGAGTTAAAGTCATCTTTGAGCATCTCAAAACCTTTAATCCAATTTCCCTAGCTTAGGTCCTTTGATTTAAATTCAAATTTAGCAGGGTTAATTTACATGGGAACACTATTAAAATTCCATGGACTTAGTTTAATTTTATACTAAGGCTTGGTGATGTTTATTAACATGACCAAACCTTAGTCTAAATTTATATTTGGTCCCTTTTTCCACTTTATCTATTAGCCTGGTCTAACTAATGCTTGGTCCCTTTGTTATGAACATAGCTCAATGTCCTATCCTAAAGCTTTTATCATATACAACAAAACCTTAGGTCAAGACTTTGTATTAATTTATTTATCTCCCAAACTCTAACTTTTTTTTTTCATTGTTAACATGGAGCCAATCACAACTAGCCTAATGGATCATGATCCAATGGTGCACACAAAATCAAATGGATATGACTAAATGATGCATGATCGAATCTAAAAATTCAAAAGGACTCAAAACAAGTTTAGAAATGACAAGTGTTGGGCTTGTGATACATGATTAAAATCTCAAGCATGTTCCCATTAATTTACTATGCATGGCAAAGAAGATAGATCTCAATTGATGGTGAAAAATAGGTCAAGACTTCAACAAAACCTCTAAATGAGTGAGAAAATGACAAGTGTCACCATCACAAGAACCTTTTCAGGGATTTGATAGCACTGATAGAGTCAACATGTCAACAGGCCTATGGAGGGATCTAAGAACAAAACCTAGTAACATATCAAGTACTCAGGCAATAGATCAATGGCTTTTAGCCCCTCCCATGAGTCAATAAGTCAATAAGCCTATGAGAAAGAATGGAGATGATGTATGTCATAACTATGTTGAATGAAACAAAGATCACTCAATAGCATTCAACCCTACAGATTTGTATCTGATGGTGCAAGGTAAAGGTAGAATTTTCAAATAAATCAAGCTAAATAAGAAGCTACCATATGGTGAAAGGGAATTAACCCAATAAATATTGACTATGTAGAGTGCATAAATACCATGGATTTTCCAAGTGGCATGATCTCAAGGGTCTTAATAGAGATCTAATAGCTCACAATAAAAGATAATGCTAAAAGGACACTAAAAACACATAGAGTTTCCAAGTGGCACATGCATGTTCATCATGTAGATAAGGATTTATTAGTGATATTCTCAGGTAGATCTTTCAATGGAGCTCAAAGTCAATGTGAAAGTAACATTTATCCATATTGGAGCTAGTTAAGCATATTAGTCACTCTCGAACCCTGTGAATTCTTAGTTGGATATGATGTGGCATTCCATGTGTCAATATGTGGTAGTCTTTAGTTTGAAATCTAAAATTGATGGTTGTTTCATGGATGAACAAGAATTTGAATCCTAAAATAAGGTATGTGGGCCATTCCAGAGCATATTTTTTTACCACAAATCATTTTCTTCCTCTACCATAGCTAAGGCATCTCAATGTTATAATTGTAAGATTAGGTTATTGTATGGTGCACAAAAGAGTAAAGGTAGATATCTAAGAGGTTCTATCAATGAAGGCAAGTGGTCAAGGGATTTTCTAGATAGTTACACATGAGGCCAAAGTTTTTTCAACCTCCACAATAGAATTTCACCTTCCAAATCCTATAAAAAGGCATATTTAGTCAAGAAATAAAAGGGTTTGTTGTAAATATTCATCATTCTACCATAGTCCTATCTTGAAACCCATAGTCCTAGATTTGAAAACGGTGTAAAATGTATAAATAGAGGGCTTCTCCTCTATTCTAAGGTTATGTTGGTTGTTCATTTTTTAATCTAGGTCTACGTTAGGCAAGATTGTTTAGATCAACTCTTGTGTGTAGATCTTATCTCCCTTGATAAGGGTTAGCAAGTGTACATCCATTAACAAACTCTAAGAGTATGTTTATTTCTCCCCTATCCAACATGAATAGGTCTCACCGTGCTTGTCCCCATGGCAAGATTTTGAAACATTGGTGTATGCAAGATTTTCTTTCAAGTTAATGGAAAGTACTTGTGGTTCTTTATTTTATATTTTTAATGAAATGGAATGAGATGTTTTACATGCTATGGTAATTGGATTGCTAGATTTTTTCTTATATATGTCATATTAGGCATAAATCTAGGTTATGAACCCTTTTTGGCATAGATATTTGGAAATATTTTGCTAAATACCTCATTGGGACACCCAAGGTTCATGAACATAGTAGGAGAAAGTATTTGAGATTGTAGTTTGAGTGTATGTTCTAGGGTTTCAGGGATCATTTGGGCATTTTCATTTTCTTGGCACCATTGGATACAAATTTCTCATTATAGTTTCCATGGATTCATTCTTATTTTTTGTACATCTTTGCAATACGTGATGTCATTTATGTTGAAAGAAACCCTACTCTTTGAGAAAATCACCAGCACACTATCACTCTTTTTTATAATTAACAAGTTGTCCTACCTTGTCCTATCCTAAAAATAATACACACTTGTTTCATATCATAAGTGGTATTTTCTTGAAAAATACATAATATCTTGCTTGTATAACATGTATTTACTCTTTGTGATTTAATGATTAGCATTGCATTCTTATATCTAGCCCTATTATTGAAAATTATTTAGAATGAATATTGTAGTCACTTTCCCATCTATCTTCAGTAGTTTTTATATGATCTAGAGGATTTGTTAATTCCATGTGACAACATTTTGTAGGTGAAGTGAACAAGTGTGATTATGCCTTAGTCACATTTATGTCTCTTTCTATTAAAAATCCCCATAGAGGTTGAATCGTATAATATATCCATGTGAGCAAGCTACCCCACAAGTCCTCTCACCTTGTTTCAAGCAAAGCCCAAATTAGCTCAGAGTTGACCATACCCTTTGATGCTTATCAATCAGTTTCTATATTCGGTCTATTCTAGATGCCAAAACCTTCCCTGACTATAATGACATATTAGTGGGTTTTTCATCTTTGTTTTCCTTTCTCCTTAGGTTTGCAAGTTCAAGTGATAGAGTTGTACAAATGGGAACTAACACTTTGATGGCACTATTAGTGGGGAATAAATTGAAGTCCTAGTTATTTGTGTTGTTAGGGACACTTACATAGAAATATAAGTATTTCATGTTGTGAAGTTCATTGATGTTATTTTATACCTTTGGAATATCTTGGCCATCAACACCACATCACTCCACTCAAGACTTGATAGGAATTGAAATATTTGACAATTTAACTTCTACTATGTGTATTATATTGCACTATTAAGTTACATGTTGAAAGATGTTTTTTCCCTTTCGAACATAATTCTAAAAAATTTAGTGTCTTTGTCCCTTGTGTTGTCTTTAAATTCAATAGAGTATGTTTTCAACATATATCAAAATAGTGTGTTAACTATTATATTCTAGAATTTTGATTCTAGTAGTAATTCCAATTTTGTCACCTAGTTTCAAGGAAGATTAGTACCTATTTTCAATATCTTAAGTTTCAAATTTGAGTGTTCTTTCTTTTGATTCAAAATCTAGAAGGATTGAGATCATCCTTCTAAGGTGACTCATCTAAGAAACCCTTTTTTACTTTAAGTATTCATCAAAAAAGAGGGAAACAAGTTTGGAGGCCTATTGAAGGGCAAAGTTTGGGTGCTAAATAGTATACAGATCATGAATATATTGATAATCTTGAGATTTTTGTTGAACTCCCCATTTTTGAGGACTTTGATATATCTTTTATTGAGTCTAAAAATTATAGTCCTAAGTATTATCTACTTCTTTCTCAGCTAGAAAAATCCCCTCTTAAGTTTGATCCACAAAGGCCCCCTTCATTCACCCCTTCACATCCCTATGCTAATTGTTCTTGAACCTCCAATTGAACCAATAATGAGGCATAGTGACCCAAATTAGGATGAACATCATTCATTCCACATTCCATAATTTAGGCATATTAATTTTTATAACATGGAAGGTTATCATGATAAAGTCCTATATGAATTAAGAAAATGCCTTCCAAAATTCTAGGGGAACAATGTAGTGAGTGGTGATCAACACGTGATGGATTTTTTAAGTATCATTGAAAACCATGAATTTGAGAATGATTATGTGTGCATCAAGTGTTTTTTTCATATGCTATAAGAATATGCTCCTAATTTGTTCAATTTACTTCATTGTTGATGCATTGATTCGTGGGAAGAGATGAAGAATGTTTTTAGAATTTAGTATGGTGATAGAGTTGATCTAAGATTCCTTTGGTTGAGTTTGAAAAAATCAAGAATAACCCCAATAATTTCATGCAAGACTTCAACAAAGTTTAATAAAGCTATGATTTAACTACCTGAGAACATTAGGCCTTATGATATAGCATGCTTGATAAAATATTGTGATGCCTTTTATAAGAAGGTTATGTATTGCTTATGGGACAACGCTCCCATGAACCTATCATTGGAATTCAATATGGACATCCAAATTGAAAATAACATAAATGTTTTTGGAAATCCCATGAAGAAGCAAAGTGATGTAAACTTGGTCAATCCAAAAAAAACATTGTCTATAAATATAGACAACCTTGAAGAAACAGTTAAATATTTGGCCTTCGCTATCAAAGAGATGTCCAACAAGCTTTCCAAGACTGAGAAGGAGATCCCTCATGTGTCTAAAAATCAAGAGAGGGATCTAAATACGAATCAATTAAAAAGGGGGTTGGCTTTAGATAATTGAGATAATGATAAGAGTAAGAGGCTTGTACATGATGAAAAAACATATGCACATTATAATATAGGGGTTATGAAAGAAGTGTCTGATCTATTAAATGCCAAAGTTAATACTTATCCTTAAAACACTACCCTTAAAAATCCAAGGGTAGGGGATGAAAGTAAGGAAAATAAGAAAACTAAGATAGTTCCTAATACTTACAAACCATTACCCATTTCCCAAGTTGCTAAGCCTAGAAGTGCTCCCACTAAAATAAAGTACATTTGCTATCTAATATTACTAAGGGTGTGAATGATGTTAGTAAAAAGAAACCTTTGAAGGATTATAATAAGCCTGTAAATCCACCCCAGCCTACTACACTTTATACCTTAAGTGATTGTATTATAGTTGAAGGTGTTGTTACCCTTCCACAAAATACTCATCTTCCTCAGTATAGTATATGTGATATGGCCCAAGTGTTAAGCCAAATAAAACTCATAATGACACTTATTTAATTATTAAGAATACCTAAGCATAGGAAGAGGGAATTTAAATACTTGGAATTTGGTGATAAATCAGCTGCAAATGAAATTTATTTACCCCAAACACCTTTAAAAAGTGATGAAGAATCTGAAGAGGTTGTTGAACTCACTCCAGAAGTCTATTTGGGGACAGCACTAGTAGAGAGTTATATGAATGTGGATCCATTATATACAACCTTATTGATCAATGGTCTTATTATCCATAATTACATGCTTGATTCTGTTGCTTCTTCTAACATAATGCCTCTGAGTGTCTTAAATGAGCTCAGAGTTAAGATTACATCAGCCTTTGACAAGTGTTATGCCATGGAATTTTAAGAAGTTCTAGTTTTTGGACAATTCAAGGGGTTGGTAGTGTAGTTGGGAGTGCATCCAAGTAAGTATTTGAATATGGATGTAGTAGTTTTGGACTACCCACCTAAGTGGGGTTTGTTGCTATCACATAAATGGGCTACTAGTATGGGTGGAAGTGTACAAATGGACCTTTCCTATGCAACCATTCCATTTGAGGGTAAGATGGTCAGAATTTATAGAGATATAAAGATGCTACATGTAATTGAAGATACAAAACATGCTCAAAATGAAGTATTATACATAGATGTTGGGATTTGGAACTTCATTGGGAATGTTGCCACTAATGAACAACCTGTTGCTCTTGATGTTGAACCTGAAAGTGAAGGTGTAGTTTGGAAGGTGTGTTTTTATGGGGCTTTCTTAAATTTTAGAAATGGATTAGCGGTTGTATTTTATACCCCCATTGATAAGTGTTTCAATTTTTATTTTCATTTATCCTTTGAGTGAAATAATAATAATTATTGAGTATAAGTCACTCTTCCTTGGTTTATGGATTGCCTGTGAATATGGGATTAAAATCTTGATTTCAAAGGGTGATTATGAAAAAGTGGTAAAGCAAAGTCTATAATGCTTATTCCACCAAAAACAAAAGGTTAAAACAATATTAGAATGCTATTTTGGAGTTGCTTGATTTCTTTGATGCTTTGAATCTTTGTTATCATGATATAAGTTTCAATAAGGAAGTTGACAGACTTGTAGGGTTAAGTGATAAATTTGACATTGTGAAAACAAGCCTTTATTATCAATATCCAGTGGAGGCTCTTGTCATGGCTTCAATCCTAGATAATTTTCATCACTAGTAGGTTTTTGATGATGATGAACAAATTAGGAGGTTTCTAAATTATGAAGTTGAATTCCATGATCGGTTCATAGACTTGGAATCTATGGTTTAGGTTTATGATGGAAAAGAAACCTTGTTTCAAAAGGACATTATCTAGATGAAGACAAACATGCTCACTAGAGGATTGTTATGTTTAGAAGAGTATTTTTATGGAGTAAATAGAATCAAGAATTGAGACTCATTTATTTTAAAGGATGTGACTAAGTGTAATTTGGGTTCTCATAAGAATCCAAGAAAGGTTTGGTTGAGTACTCACCAAAGTGCAACTCAAAATCAAGTTTACATATAATTACTATTAAAATTATATGGGGAAGACTTGTTTAAACATGTCATCCCATTGTAGCCTAATATTAAGCCTTTTAAGTAGAAACAAAGACTTATTAACTGTATCTTGGCTACTAAGATGTGGGATGAGTTAAAGAAGCTAAAGCATGGTGGTATCATTCATCCCATCAAGTATTCATCATGGGTTGTGAAATTTAGTCCCTATGAGAAATAAAATTACTGACATCCACCTGTGTGTGGATTTATGAAATTTTAATGAAGCTTCTTTAAAATATAGTTATCCCCTGCCCAATATGGATAACCTATGACAAAGTGTTATAGGATCATATATATTTTCCACTATAGATAGATTTTTAAGATATAACCAGGTTGTGTTGAAGGAATCCAAGAGACCCAAGACCATATTTACAATGCTTTGGGGCACATATGTATATCTGAGAATGATTTTTGAGTTAATGAAAATTGGTGCAATGTTTTAGTGAGCTATGAATGTTGATTTTTTAGGGATGATTAACAATTTAATAGTTTTGTATTAGGATTATAGTACTATGTACTCAAAGAATAGAGAGAAAATTTTAGAACATATAGAGAAAGTGTTGATTAGATGCAAGGAGTTTAGCATTTTTATTAATCCAACAAAATGTCACTTCAAAGTAAAAATGGCCAAGTTGTTTGGAAATATAGTGTTTAAATATGATATCATGATTGACCTCAAGAGCGTATAAGCCATTGACAAAGTTCCCATCCCATAATCCAAGAAGGGAATTCAGTCCTTCTTTGGACAAATTAATTTCATAAGGAGGTTTATATCCAACATTGTAGAGATCACTCTGCCTATTACTTCAATGGTGAAGAAGGACCAAACCATCAACTGGAAGGAGAAGGCCATGCAAGAATTCAATGACATCAAAGGAGATTTAAAGTCTACCCCTATTTTGGCTAGCCTTGATTATACTAAGCCATTTTAGTTATTTTCTTTTGCATCATACAACATTATTATTGTTTCTCTATTGCAAAATAATTAAGAGGATCACAAGCAACCTATAACTTTATTTAGAAAAGCTATGTAAGGTGTTGAACTGTATTACAGCATCATGGAATAATAGTCCTCTCTCTTGAAGATTGCTAAAGAATTTAAACATTATATTATGAGTTCAAATATTGTTGCTTATGTTATTCATACCATGGTGAAGGACATTTTGAGTTAGACTGAAGTATCCATCAAGAGATGTAGGTGGGTCAACAAGTTACAAAAGTATGGCATGGATATTTAGACTACCAAGTTAGTTAGAGGGATGGGTCTAGCCAAGCTCAAGGCTGAGACCAATTTCAAAGCTATTTAGGTAAACACTACTATTTTCAATATTAATGATTCATTGAGTCAAATTAACATGTTTCCACAGTATAAAGACATTTTCTATTACATGTAAAATTTGAATTGTCCCCATGAATTGGATAAAAATCAAATAATAACTCTTAAGATTATTTCCCAAAAGTACTTCCTGACTAAAAACAAATTTTCATGGAAGAATATGGATGGGGTTCTCCTAAGATGCATGCTAGAAGAACAAACTACTGACCTAATTGAATATTTTCACAGTGGAGTATGTGGTGGCCATTTTGCACCTAAAGTCACACCTCATAAAATTTTGAGAGCTAGTTATTGGTGGCCATCACTATTCAAGGATGTTTCTCAAAAATTCAAAAAGTGTGAAAAATGTTAGCATTCTTTTGGGAGGATGAGAGCTTTGGGTTCTCTTCCCCTATATCCTATGATAATTGAAGGCCCATTCAAACAATGAGGAATGGATTTCATTAGAAAAATTGTTAATTCATCAAGCAATGGACATATATGGATAATATTTACAATTGAATACATCACAAAGTGAAGTGAATATCTAAATTTTTCTTTGTGGTCACATAGGATCATGCCCAATAAAGATACATGAAAAATCCCTTTTGAGCTTATCTATGGAGCTCAAGTAGTTTTGCCTATAAATTTGTAGTTTCCAACCTATCATCTCATATAGCAACTAGAATATGATGATAAAATAAACCAATATATAATTAGGATGCATTAGATTATTTAGCTCGATGAAATTCAAAGACAAGCTCATGAAGGACACCTCAATTTCAAGGAAAAGTTGAGAATGATATTTGCTAGGAAGGTCACTCAAATAACCTTCCATGTAGGTGATTTGGTTCTAATTTTGGATACTAGGCATGAGGAGAAAGGTAAGTGTTGGCCATTTTTGGCCTACATACAGAGCTTTCAAGGACTGAGGAATGTTCTTGATTAAGATAAGGATCTAAAGATAAAAGAGGAAGATCATATTTATTGTAACACTTTTGAAACACTTTAAGAAAGATTAAAGAGTAATAGTATTAATCTTAGAGAAATATGTCTACAGAGTAAATGGAGGATTTAGATAATTCTACACTATTAATCTTACATTTCAAGTCATGGAAAAGTTTATTTATGCCTCAAGAAATAATTTGATATTCTAAAGATCAAGCAAAAGCTCAATAAAACAAGTCTAGGGAGCTAGACGGTGATGAAGATGTTACTAAAAAATGAAATAGCCAACTAAATTACACTTTTAATATCTTTGTTTAGAAAGCATCACAAGCCCTCAAATCACGTAGACATATTTATCTTAGTACCTGAATCATCCCTTGTATGTTTCTTGCCTCCATATATTTTTTACTTTTAGATCTAAGCCTTCAAATTTGACCCAACTGATGAATAAGTTTGCATGAATGTCATGTTTAAACTTAGGTGAAAATCCATCAATTCTTAAATTTGATAGTCTATGGGATGTCAAAAATAGTCTATGGGACATATTTTATGGTAGCATGGATGTCAAAATAAATCTCAAGAAAAAAATCACACAAATTTAAAATTGATGGTTTGCAGGAAGTCAATGATGGGCATGTGGACATCAAATGATGGTTGCATTGACATAAATTTTGACCTATTGAAGTAGATAGACTAAAGGATATTGAGGATCAAAGCAAGATTACCAAGTAGCACTAGTTGAGAGAGAATTTATATTTCAAAGATATATCTAAGTGATCATGTCCATTCATACCTATCAAATCCAATGGAGTGAGGGCAAAGATGACGTAAGTGGGACCAAATGAATCCAAGGAGATAATGAGTCAAGAACAAGTGTCAAAAGCACATGCGTCTTGTTTGAATATTGATGAAGCATGTGCATCTATGCACAAGAAGATTAATGAAGTGAATAGGGTCAAAGAGTTAATAACCTAAGTCAATATTTGGTAACCAATAAGAAGGATCAAGCCTAAGGGACTTTTGATAAAGGTCAAGGAGACATTTTTTTCAACCTAGGTAAGCTAATACAAAGGAAATAGAGCTCTAACATGATCTAGTTCAAGTTGGGGTAAATATTTTAAGCCAAACATCATCATTAGATCTCCTTGAAGATAGAAATAGTCTTTTAGACCTATTTTATTTGAAGTTCAACATTTGGTTTTTGAAATGAGACCAGGCATTGAGCTATAGAAAAATTAGTAATATGATTGGTTTTCAATCTATAAAGAGATATATGCTCAGATATTATGATATGAATAGGTAAATCCAACTATTTAAAATATACCAAGCTTGTCTCTATTAGTTATAAGGCATAAAGTATTTATTCTCATGACAAATCAAGTATAGGTGGCATGGAGTACCAATATGATGACCTAGTGATTGAATAATGATCATAGAGCATTAAATTCTTTTGGAAAACCCTTTGAAATTTTGAATTATTGATAAGATCATGATTCAACATCCTCAAAAATGATAATCCATCAAAATTAGTTTATCCTCACTCTATAAATTTTATTTACTCAGTTCTCTCTCTTCTTCTCTTTTATATAAATACAAGATTTTAAGCCTTCAAAATATCTTGGAAATCCCTCTTTTGGGTATGACTAGACTCTTCCTAGATATGGTATTTGTAACCTCTTGAGATAATTAAATGACTCTTTTTTTAGATCTTATTATTCTAGTATAGTGTGTTAATGTAAAATTTATTTACATATGTCATAAAAATATCTCCCTTGTTAAATCCTTATCTCACCTAGATACTATGTTATATTATTTTTTAGGTCATGTTTAGTGTTAAATGTCATTTGATTAAAGTTTACATGTAGATAGTTTTACTAATTATTGCCTTGAATCAAACATCTCCATTACTTCCCTTAGGTTTTGATCATTTAGTAAACCTTTGCATGAAATAACAATGCATAAAAAAACCATTCAGATTTGTAGATTCAATCTCATTAGTGTTTTTTAGAAGTTCAATAGAGTGGATGGACAATCACATTATTAGTGCATCACCTCCTTTACATGTTTTTATGCTTTGTTATGAATTTATCTTCCCCTTTTCCTAGTCAAATTTTAATTTAGGTGATATATCGATAAGGAAGCCATCCTTATTTAGAAGTATGACCTTGTGATAGGTGGCCCTAAGTCTAAGGTCAGTCCTATGTTGGACTAGATTTGAGTAAAGGAATTGAATAATCTTCTGCTCTGCTAGGGTGTAATATACAAAACCAATAGTTTCAGCACACTTGATTGGACCCATTAGAGTTGGTATTGGTGGAATTACAGTAATAGTGTTCTTCATGAAGATTTGGTAATTTCGAGCTCAAGAAATTGTTTCTAAAAGTCTAGACAATTTCCAAGTAAGTTTATTTTCATTACACTATCTTTATGTTGTTTTCATGGCTATGTATGAAGAAAATCCCTATGCAAAAACTCTATGTCATCACTATGGGTGATCATAACAGCTTTTCCATGATCCATATGAGCATTTTATATTCCTAATCATCCTTACCATGAGTTTTATCAAATCCATGATGAGATTCATCAAGTTTCACATGATCCTTATTACCAAGAGCATGAGTCTTACCTTCCTTATGAACCATATCAGTTTGAAAATAATACTTCACCTTTCCCATATGGATATGATATTACATATGATAAATCTTGATTATAATAAAATATGGATGAAATATAACTTAAATTACTACCATATGCAAGAAAAGTATGTTCAGATTCCCATTATGAGGAAGTGAGTGATCAGTTTGAAAATGTGTCTCATGATCTAGAAGAGAGGCTTGAGTTTTGTATCTTTATATTAAATAAAGTGAAGGATTGTGAGAGGCAAAAAATTTAGTTTAGTCAGTTATCTCAAGGACCTCTCTGTGTTCCTTGCCAATCTTTTTGTCTTCCTAAATATCATGAAGTTCCTAACCATATTTAGCATGTGCCAATGAAGATCCCTAATTGGATTCAAAAGTCTATTCAAGAAGATATTTATATGCCTATTCAGGAGTCTATTCAAGAGGCTACACCTTATTATATTTCCATTTATTCACCACTGACCCCTAAATCTCAAGTTGTCCATGAGAACAAAAAGGTTTCAAAACTTGATAAATTGATGGCCAAGTGAGAGTGGCATAATGTAGAGATTGTTAAAAGTTTCACTTTCCCTCCTCTCCAAAACTTTATTTCCCTCAAGATCCAAAAATTTGATCCTAATAAACCTTGTATGATTCATACTCCCTCTGAATTAAATTAATTTCATCACCCTCCCACCATCTCCCTTCTCTGAGACTAACTTGTTCTATTAGAGATACAGAAAGAGGATGCAACTATAAGCCAAATTCTTGAAGAGTGTAAAGAGGATGCTTAAAATGTGTATAACAAAGTTTTGTTCATTTATAATTTACTTAAGGTACAAGTTGAAACTGATATTTTAGCTAATATTGAAGAAGTTATCTCAGTAATGCAGGAAAAGGTTCATCTTAATATAGAAGAAATCCATGTGGAATTGGCAGAAGATGATCTCATAAATAAGGCTAAGATTAATCCACTTAAGAAGGATAAAGATATCATTCAAATTTATCTTATTCAAATTGATGAAAATGAGGAATAAAATAATGAATGAAAATTATATCTTGAATCTTTTTAATAGATTGAAGATCTTTGTAGAGATATGTTACCCATTGGAAAGCATATTATTGAGAAGTTTAATCAAGAGTCACCTATTCATGATTATGATATAGATTGGTTTGACTATTTAGAACTCCTTGAAGAGATGGATGAACTTACATTAGTTAAAAAGAAGGATAAGGTCACTCGAGGATGAGGCATAGATGAGATGCCACTTGATAAGGCTATAGTTGACAAGCAGAATAAAAAAGATCCATAATTACAAGATGAATTTGTCTTTATTTGTGATTGGTTTATTGTTCATGCCTCATTTCAGGATATGTTAAAAGAAATAATTGGAAAAAATACTTCCTCTTCAAACTTCATGTTTATTAAACCCCCTATTTTTCCACTTGTACCATCTTTTGTAATGACTGTGTTCATCAATTTACCTTTTGATCTAGGTGGGTCCTGTTTTGTCATGGTTAATTAGGTTAGTTTGTTTATATTTTATCCTAAATAAATGATTTATTTTCACATTTACTATGTTAAGGTAGTTTCCCTAATTTTTATTTTGTTTCCTTCCTTATTTTGGTGGAGTCCATTATCTTTATAAATCAAGAGGTCTCTTACAGTCATCTTTTATGAATCCAAGAATCATGTACATGGTCTAAGTTTAATCATAGTAGGCATGCCTCCCATCTAAGTCACAAAAGATGTTGGCCATTTTTGGCCTACATACAGATATTTTATGGACTAATAAATATTCCTAATTGAGAGAAAGATCCAATGAAAAAAAGAGGAAGATCATATTGTTTGAAACACTTTTAAAACACTTTAAGAAAGCTTAAAGTGTAATTCTATTGATCTTAGAGAAATATATCTATAGAGTAAATGGAGCATCCAAATAATTTTGCACTGGTAATCTTGAATTTCAAGTCATGAACAAGTTTGTTTGTGCCTTATGAAATCATTTGAGCTTCTAAAGATCGAAACAAAAAGTCTAGGGAGATAGACGGTCATAAAAAAATCACTCAAAAATAAACTGGCTAGCTAAATTGTGCATTAAATATCTTTGCTCAGAAAGCCTTACAAGCCCTTGAGTCATGTAGAGATGTTTCTCTTAGTACCTAGATCATCCCTTTTATGTTTTATGACTCCATGAAATTTTCTCTTCAAGATTCAAGCCTTCAAAGTTGACCCAACAAATGAAGATGTTCACATGAAAGTCAAGTTTAAACTCAATTAAAAATCCATTAGTTCTTAAATTTGATAATCTGAAGGATGTTAAATATCATCTATAGGATGTATTTGATATTTGTGTAGACATCAAAATAAATATGAAGAAAAAAACATACAAGTTTAAAATTGATAGTTTACAGGATGTCAATGATGGTCACATGAATGTCAAATGATGGTCATGCATATGTCAAATGATGGTCGTGTGGATGTCAATTTTGAGCTTGTGAAGTAGACTAACTTACAGGATATTGAGGATTAATGTGGGATTCCCAAGTGCCATTTATATAGATAGAGCTAAAAATTTAAACATAGATCTGAGAGCTCAAGTTCATTCATACATGTAAAATCCCACAAAGTGAGGGAAAAGATGGTGTAAGTGGGACCAAATCAATCCAAGGAGATAATTATTCAAGGAAAAGTGTTAAAAGTGCATAGTTCCTACCAAAATATTGATGTATCATGTGTATCTGTGCACAAGAAGATCAATGGAGTAAACAGGGTCAAAGAGTAAACAACATAAGTTAGCATTTAACAACCAATAAGTAGGATCGAGCTCAAGGGATTTTTGATAGAGGTTGAGGAGATAGTTTTTTTGACTTGGGTAAGCTAATACAAAAGAAATGGAGCTTGAGCATGATCTAGGTCAAGTTGGGGTGAATATTTCAAGACCAAGCATCACTAGTAAGCTATTTAAACATAGGATTGGTCATTTAGACCTATTTCAATTGAAGGTCAACATTTAGTTTTTGAAATGAGACCAAGCATTGAGGTACAGGAAAACCAATAATATGATAGGTTTTCAATCTATAAAGAGATCTATGCTTAGATGTTGTGATACAAACCAGTGCATCCAGCCTTTCAAAATAGACCAATCGAGTCTATGTTAGTTCCAAGGCATAAAGGATTTGTTCTCATGATAGATTAAGTAGAAGTGGCATGAAGTCTCGAGATGATGATTGAGTGTTCAAATAAAGATCATATTGTATTAAATTCTTTTTCAATACTTTTTGAAATTATGCCTTATTTATAAGATCATGACTTAACATCTTTGAAAATGATAATCCATCAAAAGTGGTTGATCTTAATTCAATGTATTTTATTTACTCAGTTATCTCTCTCCTCTTTTCTAAAAATATAGGATTCTAAGCCTTGAAAATAGCTTAGAAATCCCTCTCCTGGGCATTACTAGACTTTGGCTAGATTTCATCTTTGTGACCTCTTGAGGTAAATAAAGGAATCTTTTTCAAATCTTATTTTTTTGGTATAGTGTATTTCTATCATATTGATTTGTATATGTGGTATAAATATTTATGATGTAAAATCTTGATCTCACCTAGATACTAGATTATATTGTTTTGTAGGTCATGTTTAGTGTAAAACATCGTTTGATTAAAGCTAGTAAGTGGATAATTTGACTAGTTGGTGACTTGAATCGGGCCTCTCTATCACTTCTCTTAGGTTTTGATCATTTGGTGAACCTTTGCATGAAATAATAATGTATAAATACCCATTTGGAGTTTCAAACCTAATCTCATTAGTGTTTTTTATAAGTTCAATAGAATGGATAAAAAATCACATTACTGGTGTATCGCCTCCTTTACATGTTTTTATGCATTTCTACCCATTTATCTTCCCATTTTCCTATTTAGATTTTAGTTTACATGATACATCCAAAAAGATATTGACCTTCTCCATAGGTCTGACCCTATGATAAGTGACCCACAACCTAGGGTCAATCCCATGTTGGACTCAATTTGAGTAAAAGACTTCAACAATCTTCTAGTCAACTAGGGTGAAATCTAGAACACCAATAATAAGCATGGTAAATTTGATACCTTGTACATGGGTCCTTATTCCATTGAATTTCAAATTAGGGAACACACTTTCTTCCTAAGAGACCTAGATGGTGAAATACTAGAGTTGCTAGTCAATATTAGGCAACTAAAACATTTACTTGATTGAGTCTGCAATAAAGTACAAAATTGTATAGTGTATAGCTTTTATGTTTTTTAATTTATTTCCCCTTTGCTTTGGGCCTTGTTTATATAGTTTCCTTTTCTATTTTTATCATGCTTTCATTTTAAAGTCCTCTTAATATAGTTTTATTAATCTTCCATTTTTTTGAGTCTTCATGGGTGTTTCCTAATAATTTGCTCTAAGTGTTGACTCCTTAGCCTAATGGAATGGCACTTGCTCTTATGTTTTGGTGTTCTTTGCACACCCATAAGTGGTGTAAATCTTGGGATGAGAGCTAGTGTTAGTACCAAAAATTACACTAAAGCAATTGAGCCCTTTTAAGTATAAATGCCTAATTTATTTAGCTCACTTCCTATTTCAAGTGCTTAGCAGAGTTTAAGTGTCCTATAGTGGTCTGTCAAAAGCCAAGTTGAATTCACATCTAAACATCTCAAAACCCTTGTTCTAATTTCCCTAGCTTAGGCCCTTTGATTTAAATCCAAACTTAGTGGGGATAATCTATATAGTAATGCTTTAAAAATGATATGGACTTAGTTTAATTTTATACTAAGGCTTGGTCATGTTTATTAACTTGACCAAACCCTTGTCTAAAATTTATATTTGGTCCCTTTTTCCCTTTTATATATTAAATTAGTGTAACTAATGCTTGGCCAATTTTTTATAAACTTAGCTCAAAATCCTATCCCAAAGCTTCTATCATATACAACAAAACTTAAATCTAAGAATTTTTATTAAGTTATTTATTCTCCAAATTCTAACTTCATTATTTTTATTATTAACATAAAGTCAATCACAAGCATCCTAGCAAATCATGATCTAATGATGCATGTGAAATTAGATGGATATGATTGAACGACATCTGATCAAAGATAAAAAGTCAAAATGAATCATGACAAGTGCATATATGATAAGTGTGAGGCTCATGATGCATAGTTAAAATATCAAACATGTTACCATCAATCGATGGTACATGATAAAGCTTATAAATCCCTGTCGATAGTGAAAAATAGGTTAAGACTTAAACAAATCCCCAGGATGAGTGAGAAGGTTACAAGTGTCACCATCATAGGAACCTTGCTAGGAATCTAACATAATGTGAGAGATTCAACATGTTAACATGCCTATGGAGGCATCTAAGAATGACAAGTGGTACCATCTTGGGTTCTTAGGTGGTAGATCAGTGGTTTGTGGGCCCTCCTATAAGTCAATTAGTAAATAATGTTGTAAGAAATCATGGAGATAATGCATGCGTAATGATGGTGAATGGAATAAAGATTATTTAATAGTGTTAAACCTCTCAGATTTTGATCTAGTAATACAAGGTAAAGGTACACTTTTTAAATAGGAAGCCATCATTTGGTGAAAGGGCATTACCCTGGTAGAGACTAACTATACAGAGTATAAAAATCCCATGGATTATCTAAGTGGCATGATCTTCAGGGTATTAATAGAGATCTAATAGCTCATAACAAAATTTATACTAAATGGATGTTGAGAGCCCACATAGATGCTAAATGGCATGCTTTCATTCATCATGTAGACAAGGATCTAGCAGTGCTAGTCTTAGGTGGACAGTTCAACAAAATTGAAAGAAAATTATGAAAGTGACATGTGTCCATACTGGATCTAATTAAGCATCTTAGTCACTCGTGAACCCCAAAAATGCCTATTTGGATTTGATGTGGCATGACACATGTCAATATGTGGTAGTCTTTGGTTTTAAAGTTAAAATTAATTGTTCCTTCATGGATGGAAAAGAATTCAAATCATAGAAGAAGGTCTATGGGCCATTCCATACCATATTTTTTTACCATGGATCATTTTATACCTCTACCATATCTAGGGAATCTCAATGCCATTGTTGAAGGATAAGGTTGTTTCATTTCATGCATAAGAGAAAAGGTAGCCATCGAAGAGGTTCTAGCTGTGTCGATAAGTGGTCAAGGTAGTATCTAGATAGTTACACATGAGGACAAAGTTTTTTTGGCCTCCACCACAAATTCTCACCTTAAAAATCATGTAAAAAAGAATTTAATATCAATAAATTAAATGTTTTATTTCAAATCTTCATCAGTCTTTGTAGAGGCAGTTAAAACAATGAGTTTTCTTATAAGTGAATGAAGATGTCAAGCATGGTAAGCAATATTTTCTAGCTAGGTGCATCTTGGTAGAATTTTGAGGGAAAATTTACAAGAATATAAATTGTAACCCACAGTCCTAGATTTGAAAAGGGTGCAAAATTTATAAATAAAGGGCTTCTCCTCTATTCTAAGGTTATTGTTGGTTGTTCATTATTCTCTAGGTCTAGGTTTCACAAGATTTTTGGGATCAGCTATTGTGTGTAGATATTATCTCCCTTTCTAAGGTGTCTTCAAGTGTACAATAATTAGTAAGCTCTGAGAGCATGTTTATGTCTCCCCTATCCAACATGGAGAAGCCTCAACATTCTTGTCCCCATGGTATCATTTCCAAACATTAGTGTCTGTAAGATTTTCTTTCAATTTAATGAAAAATACTTGTGGTTATTTATTGTATCCTATTAATAAAATGCAATGAGATGTTTTAAATGATATGTTGATTGGATATCTAGCTTTGTTTTTATGTATGGTTATCATCCTAGGCATAGCTCTGGGTTATAAAACCATATTTTCATAGATATTTAGAATTTTTTTTTTGAATACCTCATTTGGCACCCTAGGTTCATGAATTTAGTAAGAGAAAGTATTTGAGATTTTAGATTCAATGTATGTTCTTGGGTTTCAGGGATCATTTGGGCATTTTCATTCTATTGGCACTAATGGATGCAAATTTCTCTTTGTAGTTTACATGGCTTTCATTTTAGTGTTTCTACATCTTTATGAAATGTTATGTCATGTATTTTGAAAGAAACCATATTGTTTGAGAAAATCACCAGTACCCCACCAATCTTTTTTATAATGAACAACTTGACCTACCTTGGCCTACCCTACAAATGATACACACTTGTTGCATATCATATGTGTTATTTGCCTACAAAAAACATAATATCTTACTTGTATAACATGAAATTTCACCTTGTGCTTTAATGATTAGCATTGCAGTCTTCCATTCAGCCCTATTGTTGAAAATTACTTAGAATTAAGATTGTAGTCACTTTCCCATCTATCTTCAATAGCTTTTATGTGATCTAGACCATTTTTGAATTCCTTGTTATAACCCTTATCAGGTGGAGTGAACATGTTTTGTTGTGCCCTAGTCACATTTGTGTCTCTTTATGCTAAAAATCCCTATAGAGGTTGAATTAAAAAATCTCTCCATTTGAGAAAACTACCTCATAGGTCCTCTCACCTTTATGCAAGTGGAGCTAAAAGTAGTAGGGAGCTAACCATACCCTTTATCAGTGCCTCTCATTCATTTTTTGAATATGTTCTTTTCTAGATGCCAAACCCTTCCCCAATTAGAACAACATACTAGTGGGTTTTTAATTATTTATTTTCCATTTTTCTCAAGTGTGCAAGGATGAGTGATAGAGGTGTATAACTAATAACCCAAACTAGGAAAATGTCTAAGGGAAGGTGAGACAATGCAAATAAGAAATCAAAATCAATTTTAATATTTATTTCCACAAACAAATAAAATTAGCACATCTTTAAGGAAAGTATGGAAAGTGAAATGAATTTAAGATCCTTCAATCAACCTAACATAAGCACAAATTGAAAACTATGCATTCATGTATGCACATCAAGAATCAATAAAAACCATTCAAATATAAACATTCAAATAGATAATTGAGATAGTAGCCATGATATAAAACACATAAACAAATACTAGACAATCTTTATAGAATTATTTTCTTGTATTAATTGCTCAAACTTTACACATTTTTTGCTAAAAAACTCCCCCCTCCCTCCATTACAAATGACAATGTCCCTTTTATAGAATAATTAAGGGGGTATGTTGGTTAGGGATAGTTATCTTCGTACAACATTCTAGAAGTAGATAATTTACAAAATGGACTAACCAATAATAAATGAACTATATAGGATACACACATCTTTAAAAAAGAATATTACCCTTTTAAAATTAATATACAAGATAGTTACAAAAATAATATTCTTAAGTCAACAAATTTGACTTTGGGGCTCCTTTGTTATTGTAGTCCTTTGTCTTTTCTATAGGATCTTCATTGGCTTATCATGTTGTCCATCCATTAGTTTGATTTAGATTAGGTTTGATGAAAAATTCATAATTTTGATATTCCAAGCCTCTAAAGTCTTCATCCTCTCTATTCATTGCTTCCTTGATGCTTCTAGCATCACTAATATTCTCTTTTATAGATAGGATCATGTCCTAGATCATTTTGTTGTCTGCCCCTATTTTCCCTTGGATTTGATTTTTTTAAACTCTTATATGACTTGAGTATCCCTATGCTTGAACTCTTCATCAATGATTAAGCCAATAAGATTGAGCGTAGTTGGGCCTACGGTCAAACTCGCCAATATATACATCATTTTATTCTCTAACTATCTTCGATCTATAAAAAGATCCTTTGGGATCTTTGTCCATTTACTCAAACCCTTGATCTTCTCTATAAATATAACCATATCAATATTCAAATGGGCTAGTTTAACTATATTAAACCTTAGAATTTAGTCTTTTGTCAAAATATTGATTAATTCCTTCACATTGTTGTATGAATATTTCCATTGAGTCACTTGGTTCATGGCCTAATACTCTGCTTGGTCACGACATCCTATCTGGATCTTATTGATTTTAAAGAATTGAACATATTAGATATAGTGGATTAAACCATATTGAACATATCTTCTAGAGTAGATAAAATATATTGTTCTTCCAAGTTCTTTTGTTGTTTCAAGCCTTTTATAGCTACTTGTAATTGATTTGACTAAGTTTCAGCTAATTCTAGGGGATCTTCTTCAAATATTAGATCCTCATCAAACCTCTATTTTTCCTTTTAAGTCAAGTTAGTTAATGGATCTACGTTTTGATAAACAATCTCTTTTCCACCTACCAAGACTAGCTTCTTAGTAACCCTCTCCAAACTAGTAGTGCTTAGATCAAACTTGACTCCAACTATAGATTGGGTCCCCTATGGAATTGGGATCTCCATTTGTGGTGAAGCTACTAAGTCACATTATGTGGTTAATTTTATTTCCTCTTAATCCTATAAATAAACTATATATGGATTAAGATCTTGGTAGACATGGATGTTAGTAGCTTTGACCAAGTCCCAATGGTGATGCATAGTAGGTACTCTCTTATGTCGAAAGCATTAGTAACAAACTTGGTGTCCTTGAACACTCATCTTTCAACATCTATGATCAAATGGAGCTCAACATCATCCTTTGAAACAAGCTTATGTGTTTCCATATCTATAATTTTGATCAAAATATCTAATTATAGACAATAATTCAATCTATTGGATGAATTTACAGTGAATTGTCATGATCAACAGTGTAAATCATGATCAACAGTGAGATCCACCAATAAGAGGAAAAGGTGTAAATCCCTATGTTTAAAATATTGGTCAAAGCTCTTTTAGGAAAAAAAATTAGTTGAGAAAATGGATCATATTTGGTGAAATATTTAAAACTAACTCTAGTAGCTTCCTCAAGTGTGCTAGTTAAGTTTCAATGTTTGGTGCAATGGGGCAAAGAATTATAGGATCCTCTTTCATTATCATCCTATCATTTGGATAAAGACTTGATCATATTCATGGATTCAAGACTAAAGGGAGGTGTGGTAGGATTAAATAAATCATCCTCTTCCAAACCTACAACTTTGAAAAAAGTTGTCAAAAATTCTATTTTCAAGCCAAATCCTGTCAAATATTCTTCTCCACCCCAAGCCTATATTTTATAACAAGCAAACGAGATACCGATTGTGGAGAATTTAAATTAGGGAGTGGATATTATTATTGTAATTTGATTAAACATTTATGTATCTATATATTTAATGGCTTATGGCTTTTTTTTACTACCTTATATCAATGGGTCTATGTGACTTGGTCAACCCAATGTCAGATTTCTTTAGGATTTAAAGATTTTTTTTTTCATTTTAGTGATGAGAAATATTATCATAAATTCATATTAGAGGGTCTATATATTTTAATTAATGTAGGTTTGTTTATCACTTCATGGTTTTTATAGTTTGATCCAAACACTCTCTCAGTAACAACTTTGCTAGTGTGGGTTCAGCACCCTAACCTAGCCTTGCATTTTTGACATGTTTATAAGGAAATAGGTAATACTTTTGGGTCGCTTTTAAATAATGATAATGAGAGGGATACTTAAGGTCTATGCACTTTATCTAGAATATATATAGAGATTGATCTCAGTAAAGGAGTTTTGAAGAAAACTTTATTGAAATATGGTGAAGTTCTTCATTTTTAAGATTTAGAATATCAGAATACAAAACTCAAATGTCATAATTATAAATTACCTAGTCATATTTATGATTCTTGTTCCTTGGGGCATTCTAAATAAGGAAATAAAAATGGGGAGAAATCAACCTCAAGTAAATGAAGTGCTTTAGATCTGGTAGTAGTCGCTGAAGAGTGTTTCAAGACTCAGAACTTTAGGAAAATGTAGAATCTAGAGACAGAGAGAAAGAAGAAGTTTCTGATAAATAAGATGAGCCAATTGTAGAGGAAATAGAAAAACCCAAAAATATTCCCAAAAAAAAGATAATATGGGGAGATAAAATAGGACATGAATATGATACTCAAATTCAAACAAATAGCTACGTGTAAATAAAATTGCAAAATTTTAGAATCATGACTTGAAATTGGTTATGGTGAAATATGGTCAAGGAATTTGGAAAGAGGTAGAAAAGAAAAAAGGTAAAAAGGGAAAGATAGTCAATCTTCTATATTTTTTCCCCACTAATGGAAGGATATATTTTTATTTTCAATATTTGGATGTTTGAAAGATGTAGATTAATCTACTTGTGGCTTTTTGGTCATTCCTTGTATTTGGTTCTTGTATTGCCATGAAGTTTTCACTTGTCCCTTTAGTGTAATCTCTTTTTCAATAATTGGTTGGGGACCAAATAAAACCCCATATCTATCTAAATAAAAACTAATTCTAAGACATAATAAACATTCCCACATATATTTGAATAAAATGGACCCATATAAAATTTAAATTTATTTCAAAATAACTTAGGCTAAAATTGTATGACTAAGAGTTTTTAGCAAATTAAAACATTAATTCAATCAATCAAATAAAATAAAAAGGTATAATCTAAACAAAGGGTCAAATTAACATCAAAGTACAAAATTCTAAGCATTATCTACACTATTGGGACTCCCTCTAGTCTACAACTTATAAATACAAGAAACAACCTTTAGTCACATTAGATGGGGTAAAAATAGGATCATATGCAATTATTTAAATCAATCCATTGGTGTGGATGGTATTCAAATAAAATTTATGTGCTAACATGATAATGGAATTATGATCAAGTGGGATATTCCATTCAAAGCATAAGTTTTCAAAATTTGACACAAGGGTTTTCTTTTTTTAGAAATGGCGGTATGCTGACCTCAACAGAACATAATTATAAAAAATTTAGTGTCTTCGTTCCATTATATCATCATTAAATTCAAATAGTATGTTTTCATCATGTATCACAATAATTTTTTAACTGTTATATTATATAATTTTGATTCTAGTGGCAACTCCAATTTTATCATCTATTTTCAAGTAAAATCAGGACCTATTTTGAATACTTCACTTTAGCATTGAGTATTTTCTTATTTTCAAATATAGAAGGATTGAGATCATCCTTTAAAGGTTACTCTTCAAAACAACTTGTCTCACCCTTAACAATTCATCAAAGAAGAGGGAGACAAGTTTGGAGGCTAGTTGAAGGACAAAGTTTAGCTGCTAAAGACTCTCTAGAATGCCAAGGTTATGATAACCTTGTAACGTATTTTGAACTTCCCATTATTGAGGAATTTCATAGCTCTCTTAGTCATTTTGAAAATTATGGTCCTATTTATTATCGAACTCATTCTCAACTAGCTAAATCCCCTCCTATGTTTGATCCACCAAGTCCACCTCATTCACCCCCTCACATCCCTTTGCCATTTATTCATGAACCTCAAAATGAACTAATCATGAGGTATAAGGACCAATATGAGAATGAAAATCTTATATTATGCATTCCTAGATTTAGACTTATCAATTTTGATGACATGGAAGGTTGTTTAAATGAGGTCTTGAATTAATTAAGGAATCATCTTCAAAAATTTCAAGGAAACAATGTAGTGAGTGGTGATCATCACTTTAGGTCATTTCACAATATCATTAAATACTATGAGTTTGAGCATGAAGATGTGTGCCTTAATTTGTTTATACACATGCTAGAAGAAGATGCACATGTGTGGTTCAATTCACTTCCCTATGGATGCATTGATTCATGGGCAGAAATGAAGAATGTTTCTAGAATTTAGTATGGTGATGGATCTGTTCCCAAGTTTATTTTGGCTATGTTTAAAAACATCAAGAAGAATCCTAATGAGTGCGTCTAGGAATTCAATACATGGTTCAACAAAGCCATGATGTGGTTGTCTGAGAGCATAAGGCCTAGTGATACAATGTTGTTGATAAAGTATTATGATGCCTTTGACAAGAAGGTTGTGTACTACTTGAGGGACAAGGCTCCAATGAATCTACCGTTGGAATTCAATATGGCCATCCAAATTGAGAATAATATAAAGGCTATGGGAAAATCCCATGAACAAGTGAGATGATATAAATTTGGTTAATCCAAAGAAAACATAGTCCATTGAAAATGCCAACCTTGAGGAGCCAGTTAAGACTTTGGCCTTTGTTGTCAAGGAAATGTCATAAAAATTGTCCAAGGCTAAGAAATGGATCCCTCATGGGTCTACAAGTCAAGAGAGAGATGTAAATATGAATCAAGCACAAGGAAGGCCTACTTTCCTCAATCAATAAAATGATAGAGGGAATAGGATTGCACATGAAGAAATAAAAATAGAGGGGATAGAAAAGAAGTGCTTGATTTGCTAAATGCCAAAGTGAATATGGTAAGATGTGACATTGATAATGATTGGTGTGACAAGTTCTTCCTTCCCATCCCCTCTATGATAATGCTAAACTAGCTGATGAAGATGTGGATGAACATGAGTCTACATCATCTGGTGATGAGATTTTTATGTTTAATTATCATTATCCCTAAAGAAAAATGACTGCCTCCATGAAATTACTAAGTGCTACTACATTTATTCAATTTTGGAGAGTAGTTGAAAGGGTATGTGTCCCAAATTGTGAATTTGATTATGATGTTAATATGTAACAATTATATGAATTACCCATTCATGATTTCAATTTTTTAAGATCATTTATAATTAAAAAATTTGATGGGAGAATTTTATCATTTGAGGATAGGTAGTTGTTAATTAATGTAGTAGGTGCCTAAGAGAAAGGATACTACTTGAGAATAAAATATCATGGATTTGCTCCTCAGGACACTACCCCTATAATTTTAAGGGCAAGGGATTCTAGTAAGGAAGTAATGAAAACTATAGAAATCCCAAATGCTTCCAAAATAGCACCTATTTCCCAAGTTTCTAAACCAAAAGGTGCTCTAACAAAGGATAGACTACCCATATTATCTAGTATCCCTAAGGGTGCAAACGATGTTAACCAAAATACACCTTTGAAGGATGTTGTTAAGAATCCAAATCCATCCAAGCCTAATCCAATTTAGGCTTTAAATGATTGTATCCCATCTAAAGGTGTTGTCACCCTTCCACCTAACACTCCTCTTCCTTAGTATAGTGTGTGTGACATGGCCCATGTGTTGAGCCAACTAAAGATCATCATGCCACTTGTTTAGTTATTGAGAATAACTAAACATAGGAAAAGGGAAATTGAATATTGAGAATTTGGTGACACGTCAGTTGAAAATAAAATTGATTTACCCCAAACTCCCCTGAAAAGTGATGAAGAAACTAAAGATTTTGTCGAACCCACCCCAAAGGTCTATTTGGGGACTACATTGGTAGAAATTTTGATGAATGTAGATACATTTTATACAACCCTATTGATCAATGGTTTGATTGTTCACAGATGTATGTTTGATTATAGAGATTATTGCAATGTGATACCTTTAAGTGTCCCAAATGAGCTCAGAGTGAAAGTTACATCAACCTTGGTCAAGTATTATGCCATGGACTCATAAGAGGTATCAGTTGTTGGAAAAGTCAAGGGATTGGTAGTATAATTGGTAGTGTGTCCAAGTAAATTTTTAAATATCAACATGATGATTATGTATTATATACCTAAGTGAGGAATGTTGTTGTCATAAAAATGGGTTGCTAGCATGGGTAGAAGTGTACAAATGGACTTACCTTATGCCACTATTTTGTTGGAGGGTAAGATGGTAAAAAATTATAGAGATCCAAGGATGCTACATTTAATTGAAGATATGAAATGTGTTGTTAATGAAGTGTTGTATATGGATGTTGAATTAGGCAACCTTGTTTGGAATATTGATATTTTTGACTAGTCTATTGTTCTTGATGTTGAACTTGATAGTGAAGGTGTTGTTTAGAAGATGTGTTTTGATATGGCTTGCTCCAATAATGGAAATGGAGCTAGGGTTATCTTCTATGCCCCTAATGGAAAATGTTTTAATTTTTATTTGTGTCTTTCCTTTAAGTGCATGAATAATACTATTGAATATGAGGCACACTTGCTTGGTTTATAGATTGCCCATGAACATGGTATTAAAAGTTTGATTGTTAATGGTGATTTTGAGCTAGTGGTTTAGCAGGTCCACAGTCCTTACACCATTAAAAACAAAAGGTTGAGACAATATCAAAATGTTATTTGATATTTTCTTGAATTATTTTATGCATTCAACATTTGTTATCATGATAAGAGTTTCAATGAAGAATTTGATAAACATGCAGGGTTAGGCCCTTAGTTTGATATTGAAAATATGAGCCCTAATTGACAGTATCAAGTAGAGGTGCTTGTTAAGACTTCATTTATAGATAATATTCATAACTGGTAGGTGTTTGATGATGATGAATAAACTAATAGGTTTCTAAATTATGAAGCTAAATTCTATGAATAACTCATAGACCTAGAATCCATGGTTTAGGTTTATGATGGGAAAGAAACCTTGGTTTGGAAAGATATCATTTAGCTAAAGACAAAGATACTCCCAAATGGATTGGTGAGTTTTGAAGCATCTTTTGATGGAGTGGATAGAATAAAAACTTGAGACTCATTTATCTCAAAATATGTGACTGAGTGTAATTTGGGTTCTCATGAAAACTCATGAAAGATTTGGTTGGGTACTCACCTAAGTGAAAGTGAAAAATAATTTTACATGTAGATGCTGAGAAAGTACCTAGATTGTTTAGCATGGTCTTATTCTAAATTAAAAGTGTATATAGAATACTGGTTCAAACATGTTATCCCATTACAACCTTGTATATTGATTATTTGTTCCAACATATTATCCCATTATATGGAATACTTATTCCAACGTGTTATCCCATGTACAATATTGTATAGTGTATAGTTTTGTCACTTTTTTATTTCATTTCCTTATTTCCCCTCTGATTTGGGCCTTGTTTGTGCAGTTTCTTTCACATGTTTATTTTTAGATCCTCTTTATCTATTTTTTTAGTCTACCTCATTTTGTTAAGTTTCCATGAGTGTTTGATAATAATTTTCTCTAATCTTGATTCCATGGCCCAATGGATTAACACCTAATCTTATGTTTAGAGGTTCTTTGCATACCCACAGGGGGTGTACATTCCTGATCAAGAGCTAGTGCACTAGTAGAATTTGGCAAATAAATGACTACGTGACTAAAAATTTTAGTCACAACAACTAAAAATGACTAAATTATACTATTTTTTACTACCCATCTATAAATGACTAATTTTATTATTGAGTAAAAAACACAACTAAATAATTAGCCACATAAATAAAAATGACTAAATAATTAGTCACATAAATAAAAATTAGACAATATGATATTAAAGTGGGTAATTAAAATAGTGTTTAAAGATGTAGCTCATGGATCCAGAGACCCAGTTATTTCTACTACTAAGACTATATTATACACACAACTACACTAACTCCATATGCCACTACATCAAACTAGTTCTACTTTACTACATAAATTTTGTTAACTAAACAAATAAATTAAATGGACATTGAAAACCCAATTTCATATATGATACACTAAGTAATTAAAAATAATTATTTATAAATACTTCAATATTATTTACCACTAAGAATTAATATAAAAATCAAAATATATTTACCATTAATAATTAAATATTATTTACCACTAAGAATTAAATAAAATAATGTTATTTAATTATAAGTGTAAGAGGGTTACCTAGGAACCACTTAAATAAAATACATTTCAACTTTTTTTTAAATATTTAATTATTAACTTTTACAAGTCTAAAGAAAATAATTAATTTATAAAGATAATTTAAAATAATTTATTAATTTCATGTAATCCACCAACAATAAATTTAATTAACTCTAAATTTAAATTTTAAAGTCAAAAGTCTTTTTCCCATCCATTTGAAAGTGGTCCCACTTGTAAGAGTAAGAATAAGTGAGAGCCATAGGATTGAACTAATCTAAACCCTATGATATTCTTATAAAACCCTAAATTTCCTTATGACCCAAATAAATTAATGTTTTTAAACTCATTTCTCATTTTTTACTTTGTTTTCTATTACATGTTTGTAGGTTGAAGCTATGGATGAAGCTCAAAATAATTCACTCTAATAAAAAAATTATATTACTTGTATGTATAAATTCAATGTAAATATGTTTTCTTTAATAATAATAATAATAATAATAATAATAATAATAATAATAATATTATTATTATTATTATTATTATTATTATTATTATTATTAAAAAAATACCTCAGTTCATATATATAACATAATGTTTTCTATTTTTTTTTTTTTTTTTAATTTTCTCTTTTTAAAAAAATTATGATTTGATTTGATTTATTTTTGTTTTTAGTTAATAAAAAAAGGTATTTGAGGATTTCATTTTATTTTATTTTTTATTTAATAAAAAAAATTGCAGACTCCATTGGCCGTCTTAGACCTATGGCCTTGGCATCGGCCAAGGCCCTCTCTTGAATTTGCTAGGGGTGGGGCGGCCGACTAGCTGAGCTCCCCTTCCCCATCTCATTTTTTTTAATTGTTATTTTTATTTTATTTATTTATTCATATTTTTAATTAATTATTATTATTTTATTAGTTTAAACAATTAATTAATCAATTAATTTTATATGTATTTATTTATTAATATATATATATTTTATTAGTCATAATAATTAATTTATATATTATTGAAAGTATAAAAATTATATGTATATATATTTATTTATTTAATTTATATGTATTTATTTATTTAATTTATATGTATTTATTTATTATATGTATTTAGGTTTCAAATGGTAATATATATTTTGAGATATATATAAATAAGGTTCTAAAAAAGAATGTTTTTTTTTTTTTTAAAGATGCTAATGTGTAGATTGCGGCCTCCTTCAAATAGGGTCCTAACATGTTTACAAATTTGAGCCGTGAGGAGTTTAGGGCTGAGGTTGGTTAGGTGTCTTAGCCCTCATTATCAACACAAAGATGATGAAGCGTTCCCTGAGTCTATTGACTGGTAAGTTTTTCTGAGCGAAACCCTATAATTTCTCAAATATTCTATAAAATTTTCAATTAGTGATTCACATACTATTGAAATAATCGCAGAGAAAGAGTAATTCTGGAAACATCAATTTCATATTTATTTATTTCTTATCCAAGTTTAACCATAGAAATCCTAGCGCCAAAATTTTCGATCGTTGCACTTTTGATGGTACAAATCAAATCTTGATTGTAGAATGTGAAAAAAAATTACCTTACGGTGGTAAAAGCAGCTTGATCGGTGGCAGTAGGAGTGAGTCAAGTAATAGCTACGCATGGGCCTGACCAAAAGTAAGAATTTAACTTCTAACCACAAAAGCTCTGTTTGTAAAATTACAATAAGAACGAACAAAGAGACAAACCAATACCTAGGAAATGAAAAACAAAATCGAACGCAAATCTGATTATAGAATGAATGTAGAATGAAAGGCATGTAAGATAGATATGAACACGATATTTTTTTCTAATATTAATCTTCATCCAAAATCTTTGGCTATGCACATTGATGCCATGGGTTAGTAGGAGCTTGGAATGGCTTTCCCATGCCTTTCTCCAAGTGTTATGTCCTCTACCACATGTGCGTAAAAATTGCATATCCATCTCTACCCCTGTCAACATTTAACTCGCACCTAACAACATCATTGGTTTTGTCTCTTGCGAGAAAAATCTGGGGGCTTTGCCCCATTGTAGAAGCCTCCATCTTAAAAATACTTTAACAATGCTTGGATTGAGTCATAAATTCCCAATCTACGAACAAATCCATGTTATTGGATATGCCCTATTGGATAAAATTTTTCTTTCTTTTTAAAATTTGGTATTAATTTTTTAAAACAAAAGATCACAACCAAACAAAATAGTTTGCATCTTTCTAATTTTCTTAGATATTCATGGTAGTTTATTTTAAAATATTTTTTCCCCAAAAACATTAGAGGAGAGGTCTCGATGTATCAACACACCACCTCTTGTTTCCTCACATTATTGTGTTGCCTTTTATCTTGTCCTTCCAAGATAGATATTGTTAAAAGTATTTATAATTTATAAATATTATATCTAAATTATTTAGGTTGATTTGTGTGGTTATTTTTCCAATATTTATTTTTAGATTTTTCACCAAATTTTTAAAAAATAATTATATTTATTGGCACAATACATAATAGTAATTGTAAAAGGTGAAGTGTAATGTCAGTAACATGTCAAAAATTAATGGGAATATTTAGTTAGATGTTCATTTGATCATCAAATGATAGTTTTACCTTAAATTTGATGTACATTTCACTTTTATATAGATATTTTATTTATTCTTTTGAGATTTTGATAGAAACATCATAATATCAAGGGTATTTGGTATTTGGGGATTTTGAGAGAAAGTTTTATACTGGTGAAAAGGGTATTTGGGGGACCACTATGGGGACCCCTAAAAATCCTTGTAGGACCCTTGGGGGTCAAGGTAGTAAATCCCATCTATCCACTAAGGTTAGTAATGAGGGCCTCTCCTCAAGAGTTCGATGGTCAAGGTGGATTGTTGGCAAACCTGCTCCCAAGGCTAGGCTTATTGTCTACTCTAAGAGCACCTTAGAGGAAGCCACTCAGGATGAGAAGAACAAGGAATTAGAAGTTAAAGAAATCTCTGAGGATACTGAAGGTAAGCAGGAGACAAGAGAATTTGAGGATACTATGGAGGATGTTGCTAACTTTGCAAAAAATGCTAACAAAGAGGGAAAGATGTATGTGGAGGAAGCTGATGAGGAAACTGAAACCAAGACTAGTTCGAAATCTAAAATTGCCACTCTAAAGGGTCACATCTAGAAATTGGAGTAGGACTTTACCACTGGGCTCTAGAATTCTATTCTCTTGAACATGTCTATTCTACAAGACTTGGGTAGTACTGCTTCTACTATCAATACGAAGAACACTAAGAAATTGAATGACCTCATCAAATCTATGTTTATGTAAGTAGAGATATGGTTTCTTTAGCTCTTGTTTTTTTCTAGTTTCTCTATCTCTCATTTTTTCATGTTCTAGTTTTATTTTAGTTTTACTATGTCTATTGGTTCACTGAACATGTTGTTCCTATTGTAAGGCATCATTTATGTTGATTGCCTTCTATGTTTCTTTGCTTCTATAAGGGTTCAGCCCCTAGTTTTCCACCTTATATAATCAAAAACAAAAATAATTACCAATGTGGAGAAATATAAAAACTAATATAAGTGCCAATATGTAGAACATTTTTTTAAAATATTCCCTCATTACAAGTTGGAACTGTTAAATACTAAACAAGTGTGGAGAACATGATTCCAAATCATGCCCTCAATAAATATAAAAAATGTGGTATGTGTGAAGAACATGCCTCTATTACATTCCCCCATTGTTATGCCTCCTCTTTGAAGTGAGGTAAGGATAGAAAATTGTTGTTACCTCACCTAAAAAGGATAAGATGACTACATAATTTATGCATGGAACCATGTAACATATAGAGGGAAAATGTTTAGGTAGATATAGCATTGAAGTGAATATAACAATGTGGTCACATGAAGGCCTAAGATTTATGATAAAGAATGGCAATGTCTAGGTATCAATTTATACGAGCTCAACAAGCAAATCAAGCACACACACAAGAGAAATCAAAATCAAGTTAAAAGACATTGTTTCAAGGAGACTACAAAAAAGGGGCATGTTCAAATGTTACACAATCAAAGGTACATTACTTAGTTAAATGCCCATAAAAGAAATAATGGAATAATCGAATGTCCATAAAATAAATAATGACATATGAAAATGTCAAAGAAATTAAACATACGCATGGGGGTCATAAACAAAGGATCATAATCAACCAACATAAACATGGCATAACAACCCATGGATCAAATGTGATAAAAAAATGTCAAGTGCATAGAATATCCAATACCATGTATAATATATAATCATGGATAAAGGTATGTATAAGTACGTATGAGCACAAACATGGAAATAAAAGGTGATCATTGAATAATATAGCCTATGAGTATTAAGATTAAATAACTAGATGCCTATAATATCCACATGGCATAACTAGAAGGAAGGCCCAACATATGAAATAGTAATATATGGTGTATGTGTGTATGACTATATCACACTTAAGTAGAAGTGTGACACACATGTATGTATAAATAATGGGTGTGTTATCCATTAACATGGAACTAACATGTAGATGTCAAGGAGCCAATGGAATATGTTTATGCTTAAAGTATTTTTGTATTTTTTAATGTTTTTTTTTTTTTTTTTTTGTGGTATTTTTAGAGTATTTTAATAGGAAATATCATCCTATAATTCCATTTAATGGATGGTGATAGATAATCCCCATTATGAACCTCGTGTAATTATATGGTGACACTATCAAGGATCATATATAGGTGCAATATCTATCACTATAGTATTTGTGATGCTTTGTGTATGTAAAATAAGACTTTGTGGTTGTGGGTTAATAGAAGTGATAGGAGTAAGGGTTAATGGAACCCTTCATTGAGTGATTTATTGTTTCTTTTTAATAGATATACTAGGAAACTATGTAGGTGGTCTATTTATCTAAACATTACGTAAAGTGAATGGAGATTTTGTGGAATCCACTATATGTCTCTAATGTAATGGTCTTTCAAGTGTTGTCTACCAAGTAAATGGGATTACCTATTTATTACCCTTTTTCACTAAATTATCCTTAGTACGATTTTTAATTACTTACATGGGTATAAATTAATCTTGTTTGAGAGAATGTTCATATGAAATTCTAGAAACTAAAATTACATGATTGGCATGAATGTATTTAACATACCCATGCACTATAGAAGGTATTGATCAATGTTTATGGGTACAAGTAATCCCAAAAATATATCAAAGATTTATTTATAAGGTATAAATGAAATTTTAGTAAGCACATGTATGAGATTGACCTATAAAGGTAGTATAATCTTGCCAATAACCTTCGAGGAGATCCCATAAAATGCTCTAATTGATCTAGGATAATATGAAAATCATGATGAGCATAGTCCAAGTGTGTAAGTAATGTCATGGTGTAAATTTTATTTATTACACCATTATAAATCATAACACTATATATAGGCTAGTGATCAAATAATGTTTAAATGAATAAATAATGAATACCATAATCATCATCATTAATATCACTGTCATTGAAAGTAATATAAGGTCTCTAAATCATATGATGTGTATGTCGTGTGTAAGTACCAATAATCCCATCTAATAGGTGTCCATAATCTGGTGGAATATGATGTTAATTATATTCCATTTTCACTTTTGGTTCCTTCTTATAATGATTTTGTAGAGGGTTGTTAGATACTTTTTATTTATAGTGATCATAGTTATGAGCTTGATTCCTTGAGAGTATCATCAAATGTAATATTTTGGTCATCAATAATATCTTAGATCTTATACTTCAAGTTAGAACATCTATTCATAGAATGCCCTAGCCTCTGATGAAAATCATAGTAAGCATTTGCATCATATCCTTTGGTATAATCCCTCTCATATTTACATCTATATGATGAGGGAGAGATGTAAGCTAACACTCTATTAACACATGGGAATAATCAAGATAGGGACTTAAGTAAATGGGAGAATTGTCTCCTTGGTACATTAGACAAGACAAGCTGATTAGGCTACTATGAAATTAAATTAACTATAATACCATATAACTTCGTTTGATTGTAAAATTATTAGTAGACATAGATGTCATTGGTATGTTTGCTACATACCTGAGCTTATTCAATTAAAAAATATTCATTTCACAATCTCATATAACATGGCATAAGTAATCAAAAAAATTGAACTTCTTGAAAAATAATAAACTCATTTGAAGGATCAATAAATATTTTCTTAAATATGTCTTGCAACTCTTTATCTACCATATGATCAGTAATTTTAGCTAACATTATCTTATAAATCAAGACATATTCATTTATAGGCTAATTTGTTCCTTGTTTGATTTTTAAATTTTGAGAATATGAAAAAATTTCAAAAATATTAATGGAAAAGTGCGCTAAAAAGGATCGGTAAGAGGTTTGAATGCCTTCATGAATTGGAGAGGTAAATCATAAAACCACCTCAAAGCATAGTCCTTTAGGATCCTAGTAAATAATTTGGTTAAAAGTTTATCATTGGATTCATAGTCAATGTATGCCATATAAAAGGATAACATATGTTATTTAGGATCACCCTTGCCATCAAAACTAGTTGGAAACGGGTGCAAAGATATATCATGTGAAATAGGGTTATGCAACACACCTTTTGAATTAGTAACATGAGGAGATTTTAAAATATTTTAATCAATGTTTGTAACCTTGTTCTCCAAGGTCTTTATAACTTGAACTAGAGTTTGAACATTAGACCCCTTGGGATTTAAATTATCAAGTTGGGTAGCCATGAAAGGGATGTAAACATGGTTTTATTAGTTCTAGGCATTAAAATTAGTATTTGTGTTGAAACAATGACTATTCCATGGCAAATGTAGTAATAAAATTTTAGTGTATAAGAATATGTAAATGATATTTTATGATCATGTATCACCTCAATATTTTATATTTGACAAAACTCAGACTTTATTTATTGATCTTATCTCTATACATGCCTTACTTCTACAAGCCTCACATCTTCTCTATCTTGTTCCCCTTGGATTATCTCTTAGTCTAACCAACCTTATATTTATGACAAAGATAACCTATTTTTTCCAAAATGCTTAAAATTTACTTATCTTACACCTCTCCAATTTTTGAGCATGTACCTACTTTCATTCTCCTTAGACATTAATTTCCTACATAGATGGTAGTGTTGATGTTAGTTTACTGACCCAATGCAAGTGTTTATTTCCATAAATTCATCAAAATTTTAAATGAAAAATATTACAGTGGTCATCCTAAGTGATTTAATGCAAGTTATCTCCCTATAGGATTGTTATAAATATAATATCAACCCACATTCATTTACCACTTAATAAAATACTAAAGAGACCAAGACACTTATCAAAAGCACTCTATTGATCATTCAACTAGTCAAAGCTTCCCTAATTCCAAACTAGTGAAAGGTAAAACACATCTACAAGTCTGAATTACTAAAGGATCATCCTAAAATCTTTATTTTCCAAGTTACAAGCTAGGTAATTTTTATACTTGATGTACACAAATTGCATGATTCAAACAAAATCCAACACATAGAGGAGAATTACATGAGTATTAGGCTCTATTCTAGAGCATTGGCTATGTAGGAATCACCCTTTATATTGGGATAATTGGGGTTAATTTGACACCATGTGCCTACTAGCCTATTTTAATCCAAGCTCACATTAAAGATGAAAAGCTAGGGTTTTACTATTTAAAAAGGAGTGATAGTTCATGATGCCGATTTGAAAGCACCAGAGTGAAGGTGAAGGCAAACTAAAATCATCTAGGTGGTCACATCCTATTTTATTAGATATGTATTACATAACACTAGCATTGAACATGGATAATATAATTTACGTAATAGTCTAAGGTTGATGCAACTATTTAGATATATAAAGGCATCAAATCGAAAATTTGATGATTGTTTTAAAATATACTTCCTATCTAGTTTCAACCTATTCCATATCCAACATTGTGTTAGCATCATAACCAAATAAGTACTTTATTTTATGTCATTTATATACATATCCTAGTTGTAATTTCCATTAATAACTTATTTTTAGTTTAATAAATTTAATATATGGTATATCAAAGTTTAGAATTAAATTGGATTGTTGTAGATGTGTTATTCACCCTTGTGTCCTATCATTTTTATATTATTTACCCTATATACCTAAGAGGATCCACATTTAAAAATTAGGTTTAAACATTTGGTATACCCAACCTTTGAGCATCATTATTGTATAAGCATTCTCTTATACATTTCTTTTTCCTTCCTTGTCCTAATCTTTGTGTTACTTCTCTATTTTGTCATGGATGACATTTATTTATTTTATGATTATGACTATGAAACCCTTCAAAAATATATCAAAGTGGGAATCAAGATAAATTACTCTTACATTCTTCCAAGTGTTAAGGCATATAATATCAAATATTATAACAGTGGTAGATTCTATCCCTTTAACTAGGTACATGTTATCATCCCTTCAAGGCATAAATTAATCCATCCCAAGGAGGATCCAAAGTATTTTCCCTTTCCTTCTATACCTTTTTAGTTCAAGATGGAGGAAAGTTACCTTCATTTTATCATATATATATATATATATATATATATATATATATATATATATATATATATATATATATATATTGAATCCATAAGGAAATCATGGAGGATTCTCAAATCAATCATAAAGGCGATGTTCCTTAAAGTTCATTTATCAAACCCCTCCTATATTCCCCTTATCAAGGGTGATGATTCTTCATATCCTTCATTTAGTATTGAAACCTTTCAAAAGGCTAACCAAGAAATTATAAGATATTTCCCAAGTCATATCAAGCCATCAAGGAAAAGGAAACATCCTACATCCATAGTTAAAAGTAATATTAATGTTCTAAATAAAAAAACATGTACTAATGTTAATTAAGGTGTATCAACCAAAGGAGGTTGTAAACCACACCAAAATAGGTGTCTTTACCATTGATTCTTCAAGATCTACTTATTATATCTTTACTAAATGAGCATTAATAAAGTTCTAAATGAATTCCAAGATCTTCAAATAATACACTGAGGGTACCAAAACTCAAAGATTCATTACCATTAAAAAATTATCCAAAATTCAAGGATGTCTAAGTTGTACTTATTATCAATGAGGATGATGATACTCATATGCCTAGATTCAAAAGAGGTAGTGGTTTAGAAACAATGATAACACTTATGTGAAACACTAACTTTCCCATGGATTATCTTATGTCTATGATGAAAACTATTGGGGATCTTCAAAAATAGGTTTCTATACATCTAATTCAAGTGTATTTCCACAATGCTAATGCAAATGTTACCTCATTCAATAGTCAAACTTTTGCATAATGTATACATGAATATCCTTATTCACTAGGCTTTGAGCTACCACATTTCTCTCTTTTTGGAACATATAAATACCCACTCAACCACATGATTATTTATGTACATTATTTTTATCCATGGGCATAAGATGACAAGTAATTGTTAAAACTTTTTGATATGAGCATTACAAATGAGGCTCGAAGTTGGTTATAAAACCTACCAAAGGGTTCCTTAATAACTTTATTAAAATTGGAAGATGTATTATTTTTATATTTGAATATCCACAAGGTGGAAAAACTTACATTAGAACATTTACACAATTTCAAATAATATGATGATGAGTCCATTCAAGATCATACTATTCAATTCAAAAGTAAATCATATGAGCTAGAATTCAAACCCTCCGATTTGGAATTACAATTAAATTTTAGTATAGGTATTATTTCCCCCTTAAATTCAAGATTATTTAATAAAAGATGTGATTACTTCACTCATTTACATGTGTATGTACATAGATATGTTTAATTTATACTTGCTCATCCAATGAGTCTTTACATTTCTCCTTCCAAGTACCAAAGTTTTATTCCTAAAATAAAGGAAGAAGATAAATTTCCTAAATGGTATTATGAATAAAAATTTGGCATTCATAATCTCTATATGACCAATTTAATAATGTTATCTAACATGGGGCCAATCTAGGGTCCAAGTCCCAGAATATCAAAGTGAAAATCAAAGAAAACATCCACACCAACAAGACATAAAAATTACATGATACATGGGTGGTATTTATTTTTGGCATAACCATATTGTTCCTAAACAAGAAAAAAATATTTGCAATGTAAGATTATTACAACAAATGGGCTTCAATATATCAAAATTTCAAAACAAAGGAGGTTGGAATGACTCTTTAGGAAATAGAATAATACCAATTACTTATGCCCCTAATGTAATACAAACACAAGTTTGGTTATGTCAACCATATTTACATATGCATTTAAAATTGGAACTCTTTGGCTATACAAAATGGAATAAAAAATTTATCCAAATTAGTAAGATATATCTTTCCCTCATCAATTCAAATTGATACATATTTAAAATCATATAGCTACATCTACTACACATGCAAAATGTGAGGAAGAACATGCCATATATTGTTTCAACATATCAAATCATGATGTAAATAATGTAAAATATCTAACTTAGGGTTGTAATTTTCAAAATGGAGGAGAGGTATCTATGAGCATCCATTGTATGGCATCATAAGATGATAATTCCTCATCAAAAATCCAAAAATATCAAAAAACTCAAAAAATTCAAAAAATTACAATAAACATTTTTGACACCTACATGTTCTATTAGATCCTCGACATCTATGTGTTAGTTCCATGTTGAGCGATAACATATCATTTACTCCTACATATAAATTTTCAAGAATACATATGTACATGATTTTATACAATAATGGGTGTTGGGATTTCCCTCTACTCATGTCGTTAGGACATTGGGGCCATCTATATTATATGATCTTGATACATAGGTTATATGAATTGATTATCAGTCTAAACTATCATGTTTTGAACTTACATATGTACTTATACATGCCTTATTCAAGATTATATCTTTCACATGGTACTTTAGATGTTATACACTCAAATTTTTTTGCTAACACATTCGATTCATTAGCCACTATGATATGTTTATGTTTTTTATTGATACCTTACTTTAGAAAATTCATTGGGTGTTTTGTCTTGTTATTGTCTTGCTTATTCTAGCATTTGAATATGGTCTATTGTATGTGGCCCATGTTCATATGTTTTCCTTATTATAAATTTTAATATTTCATTACCTTTTACATAGACATTTGAATATGTCATTCCTTACTTTATGGACATTTGACTAAGTCCTATCCATTCGACTATATGTTATTTAAACATGCCCCTTGTTTGTAGTCTCCTAAGACCATTATTTTTTCATGTGTGATGGTTTGATTATTGATCTTGTACTATTAATATATATACATTTACATGATATTTATCAAGAATATTAGGCCTAAATGTGATCACATTGTTTTTATGCTCTTTAATGACACATTTACCTAAACATGATTCCTTCTATATGTTACATGGTTACCTTCTTAGATTTTATAGTTGTCTTGCACTTTTGAGGTGAGGTAACTCCTACTTACTATTTTTCCATCACCTCAAATGGGGTAATATTAGTTGAGACATGTCATTATTATATATCTTCCATATTATCATAGTTCTTAGATTTAGTGGGGGCATGCTTTGTAGGCATGTTCTCCACACCCATTTAGAATTTGGTACTTACACAAGTTTAAAGATTCATTAGGGGCATGTCATAGTGACATGGATTACAAAAGTTCATAGTTTTCATATTTAGTATGGGCATGATTTTGATTCATGTTCTCCAAATTTATGTATTATGAGATACTTATGTCAATTCAAAAATTTAGTAGGGGCATGCTTTGAAAGAAGTTATCCACACTTATTCAATATTCAACATCTCCAATTTATAGTAGAGGAATATTTGGAAACATGTCCTCTACATTTGTAATTATATCATTTTTATATTTTCTACATATATAATATGGGCATGATTTGGAAGCATGTCTTCCACACATTAACAATTATTTGAATTAGCCAAAACACATAGTTAGATGATTTAGATTCATAGTTGTGAAATAATTGTATACATTGGTACGATTGTTATACATAATTTCAACATGACACATATATAAGGTGCATATGCTATGAAAAGTATGCCTAATATTTTAAAATCCAAATCAATTTTAGATTTTAATACCATTGCATGTATTGATACCTAGTAGAATTTTACTATCTTTTATGAACCAATATACTATAGTAGTTGGTTCACATTTTGGTATGGTTGAGGTGATTAAATAAATCAATCTTTCCAAGTTTTTAGGTTAGATCTAATTTTATCTTCCAACCTCATTAGGTTATAAGTATCATTAGGTTACATGGCTGATCTAATCTCAATTTTTAGGTGGCAACTCACTTTTGCTCCAAAGTTGGGGGCATGTGAATTCCAATCTCTCCCTCTCTATATCCTTGGATATAATAGTTTTAAATATTTATCTATATTCATCCTAATATCAGTTCTAATGCCTTGAAATGACATATCTTTTGTAGAAACAACTTGCCAATAAGAAACATAGTTACATCAACACATAGGTGTACTCTTAAACATTGCCCTTTAAATTTCAATCTATTTCAAGTATTTTCAGCCCAAAATTATATTCACTAAACTTACAATATAACATAATCTTTGTTGAAATTTAGCCACCAAAAAATGACTCAAATTTCAACTCAAGAAACAATAAGGTGTGTATACACACCTACATACTTATTTATTTCATTTAAAATATCAATTTCATTACTATACTAAATGGGGGGAAATGTAGATTAAATTTTGATATCATGTATCACCTTAGTCTTATCCACTTGGAAAAATTCAAACATTGGCTATTCCTCTTAGTTATATATATGTCTTACTTCCACAAGCCTCAAATATGTTTTTTTTTTGTGTCCCTTGGCCTATATCTTAATCCAAATAGAATTAAATTGATGAAATATACATCTTATATTGAAAAATTTATTAAAATGTACTTATCTTACACCTCTATAAGTTCTACACCTATACATACTTTCTTACTCCCTAGACAATAATGTCTAAGATACATAGTAGCATTAATGTTACTATACTGACTCGACATAAGTGTGTATTTCCCTACATTCATTCAATTTGAAAATTAATCATATTAAAATGGTTGGATTAAGTGATTTAATGTGAGTTATATCTAGATAGGATTGGTATAAATATAATATGAACCCTCATTAATTTACCATCTATCAAGAGACCAAAGAGACCAAGGGACTTATCAAAAGCACTCTATTAAGCATTCAATTAATCAAAGATTCACTATTTATTCACAAATCATAGGTAACACACATATAAATATCTAAATTACTAAAGGTGCAACCCAAAACCCTGATTTTAAAAGTTATAAGTTAGGTCATTATTGTACTTGATTTACACAAATTTCATGATTCACACACAAGCCAACACATAGGGGATAACTACATGAGTATGAGGCCCTCTTATATATTATTAGCTATGTAGGAAGCACCCTTAATATTTGGGTAATTGTTGTCATCTAAACACCATGTTCCTATAAATCCATTTTTTTAAGGTCACATTGAAGGTGGAAAGCTAGTGTTTTTCCATTTCATAAGTAGCAAAACTCCATGACCTAGATATGAATGCACCAAAGAAAAGGTAGATCCAAACCTAGAAGAATCTAGGTGGTCACATCATGTTTTAGTATATGTTCAATATAGTACACTAGTGTTGAACATGGATAGTAGTATTGACATAACCATCTAGGGCTGACACAACTGCTAAAAGAACCAAAATCACCAAATCTAGAATCTAACAAGTTTTCCAATATCTACTCCTAATTGATTTCAACATGTGCTAAATCCAACATTGTGTTAGCATTAGAAATAACTAAGTACTTATTTATGTCATTTTTATAAATGGATTAGTTTTACTTTCCATTAATAGCCTATTCTTAGTTTATTAAATTTAGTATATGGTATATTTGAGTTTAGTATTTAATTGGCATGTTGTATATGTGATATTGACCCTTGTGCCTTATCATTTTTATATTATTAAACCTATGTACCTAAAAGGATACACATACAAAAATTAGGGTTAAATATAAATAATGTTTTAAACACATTACACATGCCCAAATTAGAAGTATTGAGTGGTAATGTGCTCAAGGGGAGGGTTGTTGGTATATGGGGATGATCAATAGCTCTAATAATATTATTAATAGATGGACCTACTCGGTCATTTATGTTTTTTAAATTTTTGGTTTCTAATATAATTTTTATAATTTCATCAAGATCTTTAGGGTTTTGATGAATTTACTCATAGAAAATGTAAATTATTTTACTTACTCATGGTCTATTTGATCATTTGCATTGGTTTCATTATACTCATGGTTTTAATTATCATAATCTTCTTCTATAATAACCTCATTAGTATGTTTTTAATTCTCAACATTGGTATCATCATGATCTATAGGGTTAGGTCCCTAAAATTATTTTGACATTTTAGGTGGATAAATGGGAAAATTAATGTGTTCAATAGGCATAAATCCCAATATAAGCCTCTACCTAGGATTCATACAAAAAAATAAGAAGAAAAATTACAACAATTTGAAACCCTAGTTGACTAAAAATTGCAGGAATCATAAAAATTTACATTCATCGAAATTGAACTCACCAAATGTTTAATCCTAAGAATATAGATTGGGGTATCTAAGGCAAAAGTGGATATAAAAAAACAATGCATAAGGGTGATAACCAGATATATAGTAGGTTAATTAGATGTTAAACTTATATATAAAATATGTTGAATTTACTAAAATGAAATAGACTAAATATAAAAAGTACAAGCATGACAGATATGGAAATGATAATAAAATAATGTACTTAATGGGTTCTAATGCTAAGATAGTTATGGATCTAGAATAAAAACACAATAGCTGATAAAATGATTCTAATATAGTTTAAAAATTATTTATTGAGTGCTTCTATATCCATAAAAACTTATGTTATCTTGGCATGTTTGTATTGATGTTAGTGACTAGGTTTAACATAGGTGTCTTATATAGAATACCTACTAGAAAAGGATGCAACAGCTAGGTGATTTTGGGTTTGTCTTCACCTTCACTTTGATTCATTTAGATATAGATCATGGACTATCACTTCTCATTAAATTTTTAAAACCTAATTTCTTCATCTTCATAATGTCCATAGGGAAGAATTGGTTAGTGGGCACATGGTGTCGAACTGAACCTAAAGACACCTCTATGAGTGAGTACTCACTACATATCCAATACATAAAAGGTGGCATTATTATATCCCAAATTTTCACCCTTTAAATATTGTTCAAGCCTTCCAAATTTGGAATAACATGGATACAATCCTAGGCTATGGGTTACCTTTAGCTCGATTAAATCTATAGGTTATAGGGATATATCCCCTTGATGTATCATTTAGGCTCATTAAATAAAATATTAACTAATTAGGAAAAGAGAGATAAACCTAATATAATGGATGTGATAAAAAAAAATGACCACTACCAACTAGCTGCATGTGCATATAAACCATGAGACTAACCAAAACAAACACTACTCCTAATCTACCTCTCTACATCAACACTTCATTGTGGAGATTGTGAAGGATGCTTGGGATATGAGGACTAATAAATAGGTCATATAATTAAACTAATTAATATATAACTCACTCAACCTTCACACTTCATGTAGACACTTCACAAGACTTATAAATAAGCTTTCAAATAGAATATGAATGCTAGAAAAGGATAGCATTCTAAGGAAGATAATCTGATTACTTGATAAGATCAGCTAATCATACACACACATTGAAACCATTTAAATTATGAGGTAAACTTATAATTTAATAATTTATAAAAGGCTTGAAAATGGATATGGATTTACCATACCTAGGTGGAGGATAACAACATAGCCTATCAAGGTTGAATTTATAGAGAAATATGAGATAAGAGAGATAAGGGTATAAGTGAGAGAGGTGAAAAGTATCAAGATGAGTTAAAAATAATAAAGTAAGTTTAATAACACTTGCATCAGTTACCCAAATATGTTTTAATTTTTGGAAGATACTTTCCTCCTCCAAGTGGTGTGGGAGTCTTCATGCTTGCTTTAAACTTTGTCTTCATCTTCAAAACTGCCCTTCTCTTGGATTAGAAATGAACAAGTGTCACTCTTCATTATAAATTAATGTTGAACTGAAATTTATATATTATTTTTCACTATTTCAATTTTTTATGGAACTCCTAAAACTTACATTATAATTAAGATTACAACTCTTAGTTATCTCGAAGCACATTTAGCTTTAATACACCTTTCCTTACAAGTGTCAATTCTTCATTTCACCCTTACTAGTGAAATATATCTCCTTGGATATAATATCTCAATAATATCATACCTAAATCAATCAAAATTCATCAAACACTAACCAAGACCTCATTTTTCACCTTGAACTCTCACTAGCCCTCAATTCTTTATATCCTTGAAAATAGATAAAGATACTTGTGTAGAATAATGTATGGATGATATTTGGAAATTAAATGTATTTTTGAGTAAATATTATGACCTTAAAACTCCATTCCAGATTTAATGACTTAAATCCAAGTGTAAGTGTACTTATTCACTTGTTCCCTTTCTTTAAATAGGCCTCCATGCCTAGAAATTGAGTTTTGGCTCTAAACTTCTTCCACACATGTGAAAATTAGAATAAGTGTTTTATTAAATTTAACCACGTAATTAAAATTATACATGTCAAATTTAATCTTATGAGACCCTATATCAATCTGTGAACCATGAAATGGCTAAAACCCTAGCCTAGGTGCTTGTACATGCATGAGAGGTGATTGAAGTCGGGAAAAAATTTTACAAGGTATGAATATTTTAAATATATTTTTTATGCCTAAAAAAATTTAATAAAACTCAATACACTTAATATAGGTCTATCAAATCACTCTATAGGTTTGCATATAGGCTTCTTAGCTACTAAAATGGTGCATTTCTCACTTTCAACCTAGCCTAGTGACTTTAATGGATTGTAAATAACCTTGAGAGATTTTAGGAGTTGTGTATATTAACATGATACCTATTATGATGCATTATAGGCCTTGATAAATGGATTAGAGACCATTCCATACCCTACACCCTCACACACAATCCTACATCCAAGTTTTTAGGCCAATTCCATAAACCTGTACCTTCACATGTGCCAAAAATTAATTGAAAATATGCTCATGAGACCTAATAAGGTCACCAAATTTACTAAAAGGTCAAAAAAATCCATTCAAAGACATTTTAATATCTTTTTATTCCATTAGGTCACTACAAAGGGTTTAGGAGGGTTTACGGTGTGTCAAGTTCTTAAAGTTTGTTTATAAAGAACAAAGCCTCTTTACCTAAACAAATGCCATAGTATGGAATTTTATAGACCCAGAAAACACCTCAAAAATTATTTTTATACTATGCATCTTGTCAAGGTATGTATGAGCAAAATTTGATGCCTCTTAGGTTAGTAGACTATGCATTTTTGAGGTATATGAGTCAGTTTCAGGCTTGAAGGTGATGTCTTGATCTTTAGTTTGAATTTAAAATGAATTGTTTGGGTTTGTAATATCCATCATGACCCATTTCACCAGTCTTATTTCCATCCTTATTGTTCAATCCTACTATGACCTAGGGTTTATAATCCAATTGATGTAAGTGACCCTAGAAACCTATGTTAACCATTTTCTTATTTTTTGAAGAGGTTAAAATCATCATAGAGTCTCTACCTAAACTTACTATCATATTTTCACAGACCATTCTATTCACAAATTCACACACATGCTTATGTGTTTAATTCAATTCTAGTAAGTATAAGCAGACTTATCAAGTTTGACATTATTTTCCATTGGTATTGAAGACTATATGGAAATCATGTTAATAATTAAGATAATTATCTCCAAGTGATTTAATTCTTTCTACATACCTCCTTTATTTAAAATCAAGTAGACACCCTTCTTCTCAAGACTATACAGGCCTATAGGAATACCTAACTATATAAATGCAGGGTCTTAAAGTAACTCTACCTATAGTTTTTTTATCATTATGTTTAGGTTTATCTTTGATTTTATTTATTTCATTAAATTTATTTCTCACCTGAAACCAGTATCCCATACAACCATTACAGCCTCTTTTATGACTCTTCACACTAAAACCTTCTTGGTTGTATGTGTCTTTCTAAGCATGACTATGTATGATAGTTTATGGCTAGTTTCATCTTACTTGGTCATATCCATAGAGTGTACAATACATATTCAATATTTTATGATATATTTGGATCTTTATATCCTTTAGAAAACCTTAGGCATCTCAAGTATCACATAGTTTGCATTTTCTTCACAAAAGTCAGGACTATCATGTAGGTGTCCTCAAAGTATCTTGAGAATTGATTTTTAGGTCACACCTTCTATATTGATGTTGATACTATTAAAATGTATATATAATATATTAAATTCATTATTTAGGTCTTCAACCAAACTCTTAGTGCACATCTCAAAACATTTTTCATGAAATGCAAACCTATAGGTCTATTTTTCATGTTTTTACGCTCTTGCATGATGCAACATGATATATTTTAGCTTGATATTATTTAACATTACTTAATTACCTCTATAATGAGGTTAAAACTCTCATACATCTTATAAAATGTAATACAAGACCTTCTCAACTCACTTTGTTACAATCAACCTTCGTATATAGTCTTCAAATTGAGAAAACATTGTATATTGCTTAGAGAGAATGGTATTGGAGTGAAGAAATGGATATATATATATATATATATATATATATATATATATATATATATATATATATATATATATATATATATATATATATCCATTTCTTCACTCCAATACCATTGAAATCTGATTATAAACCTTCATCCACATTACTTGACTGTTGAAAACCCTAAAACAGATAAAAGACCATGATAGTCATCTTGTAAACTATGTAAATGGAGATTTTTCTTGTCAAATTAGAACCACATGTGCCAAGTGTGTCTTATAAAATCATGTGATATGTCTAAATAATCCATACACATCCTCTCTAATTTATTCCATTCTTACAACTAGTATGAAACTATCATTTCAAGGAGAGAAATAAGCTTGTGGGCTATATAGGTAGTTTTAAACTACCCTAGAGTCTTAGCGATTGTTCATAAAGTTTAGGATACTAATATGACCACTATATCCATGGATTATAATTTAATTAGTACCACATCCTCTATGAAAAATATTAAGTCATGAATCCCACTTTACTATATAGAATGAACACTTGAAATCTACCTTTGTGAGCTTATGAAGGGAGCAATAGAGGAAAGAAAGCATAGTTTGCATCTCTGAGACTTGTACCTATAAAAAAATATTTGTTTTTACCTATATAATCTGAATATATACATCTAAAAATTGTTCACATGAAAATGGAGTATTTTTGTTTAGTACAAGTGTTTATAACTACCTTCTTAGAGTGATTTCCTATAAAACTTACTTAGTTTGGCATCCTTGACATACATGGTGGTTAGATAACTTCTTCAAAAGATTTAGAAATTTTATTTTATGGATCATTCATTTTGGTCAGCTTTGTCATGTGTTTTATTTTACCAAATTCACTTTTTTTTGCATAAAACTTTACCTTAAAATATCTAAATAAACCTTAAACATTACAAATAGGTGTGAAATGTTTATACAAGGTGATTAAGGATTAATATGAATTGAATAGAAACCTAAGTACCTATGTCAATTTTTGGCTTAAGGGCAAGTGTGCCTAAAATGGGTTAAAGGATGTATGGGTTCCCAAAGGTGTGGAAGATCAAATATTAGTTCAAAAGTGTGTGATGGGTGTTTTAAGGTGTGTAATAATTTTTATAAGTGTATGCTTACTAGAAATAAGTTTGTTAATCATATTTTTTTTGAGATTCTAGGGTTCTGGACTATGGTAGAAAAGTGGTTTGCCTTATGAATTGATGTCTAAGGCTTCTTAATAGGTTTAATGGGCCAAATGAGTTATAAAATCAAACTTCATAGATATTTGAATGTTTATGGTTCTCAAACTTATTCATGTTTTTGTCAATATGGATGGTTAATTGACTAGTAGGTTTGTGAAGGAAGTATGTTGCATAGGATGGTCATGGTGATGTAAATTGGTGTACTTGAGGGGCAAAATGAGAGTACTCCATATTTGAATTTTCAACTCTTGAATATTTGTCTATTTATTATTGTGGGCTTTGCATGTTCTAGGTAGGGCTAAAAAAATGCTAGATAGCCCTATTAGTGCCCAAAATTGCACTGAAGCAATTGGGCCCTTATCAAATATTAATGTCTTAATAATTATCCCAACTACTATTTCAAAGTGTTCATTTAAAGGTCAAGTTCATGTAAAAATTGGATAAGTCCTTTATCTTGTCTTTACGTGGCAGAGGTGTTTTCCCCTTAGACTTTTTGGGCTTTTTTCATGAACACAATGATTGAAGGAAATAGATCTTCAGACTTTTTGTCTTAGACAAAAAATCCAGAGACTTATTTTTTTCAAACATTTTTTTTGATACAAAATTTTTGAAGGAATTAAAATTATTATCTATTTTGGGCTAAGTGTTTTACAAAATATCTAAAGGTCTATTTCATTTGTTTTAGAATTTTTGTGTGCAAAAAAATTTTGAAGGGTACTTTCCCTTCAGCCATTTTACCCACACAAAAAGCCTAAAAGAAATCCTTTATTTTTGGAAAAAATTTAGGTCTTATTTGTTTCAAACTTTTTGTCTGGAAAAAAGTTAGAAGGGCACTTGATTTTAGAACATTTTCCCACATAAAAAGCCCAAAATAATTGAGGAACTTATTTACTTCGGTCAAATTTACTTCCAAAAATCCTAAAGGGTCATTTCGCCTTTGAAATTTTCTAAAGAATCATTTCCTTCAGGCATTTTTTCCTTGAAAAATTCTTAAATGACACTTTCAAGAGTTTTAAGGACATTTTCAATAGGTCTAAAGGGCACTTCCATGAGATCTAAAGGGCCATTCCAAAAGGTTGAAGGGAAATTATGTAGGGTAGGTTCCATTGACAAAACTTCCAAAGGGTATGTTCAAAGGGCCCAAAAGGTAATTTTAGCAAATTTGATGTGGAGTAGAAGTCTTATTTACTTTGGGCATTTTTCCCAAGCAAAAATTTTAAGAGAATTGCATTTCTTCAAGAAAGCAACAAGTTCATTTACTGCATGGAAATTGTTTCAAACAAAATGTTCAAAATAATTATCCCGACAAAGGAAAAAAGAGCCAAGTGTTAATTCTTTTGGTGAAAATGCAGAGGTCTAATTACTTTGACAAAAGTGTCAAATCAAACCCTTTAGGGAAATTGTCTTATACATTTTGTCTAAAATAACTATCCCAATAGAATTCCCAAAATAATTATTGTAGGACAATTATGCTGAAGAAAATCCCAAAGTAGAAGTGCCAAGGATAAAAAGAAGCCAAAGAAATAAGGCCCAAGAAAATTCTTTCAAAGATCAAAGGCCCAAGAAGAAAATATGAATACCAAAGACAAATATCAGACAAAATTATGGTGTAATAAACTCCCCAAATATATTTCTAAATTGCAAAGGTATGATGATCTTGTAGATGTCTTTGATGGGCATGTAGATGTCAAATTTAAGCTGTAAGTACTAGCCATTAGGATTCAAATGTTCAAGGATAGTTGCATGAGCATCAATTTTAAACCCTATGAAGTAGCTATTTATTTTAAAATGAAGCCAAATATAATGGTATGCATTTGTATGGATCAAGATGATCCAATGATGGTCATCAAAGATGAATAGTCAAAGGAACTCAAAAAGCTTATGGGGCTACCAAGTGTCAAGCTCATGGGGCATTATTTGAATTTTGAGCATGTTTTGATGATATGATAGTATGATCTAGTAGTTGACTATTCAATAGGACCTGAGATTAAGCAAGCCACTTTCATGTGATGTGAGGGTGCTCAAATAAGTAATGATTGTTTACAAGGTACACAAGAAGCCCATAGGGCTACCAAGTATCATATCCGTAGGGTCAAGGAAAATGAAACATCCAAAAATGTTCCACACCTCAGATCATGATCTAAAGGAGCATATTTGATCACCCTAGCTAGATCTAATGGTGTGTAGCCAAGGTTAAAAACTTAGAGATCCCAAAAGAAGACACAAAAATACCAAGTGGCATAGTTGTTTTCCATAAAGTTATAAATTGAGCATCTCATGCAAGATCTATAGCTCACATTTTTTGTGGCAAGGATGATGCAATGATGTAAGCCAAGGAGGACTTTTCAAAGGGGTCATATTGCATGAATAAGTGACAAGTGTCCATATTGGTTCTAATGAATTGACTTAGTCACTCTTAGGCCCCATAAATGCCTAGTTGGATCTGATGTGGCATGTTAAATGTTAATATGTGGTAATCTTTAGTTTAAAATATAAAATTGATGAGTTTTTTTCATGGATGTGGTAATGATTCAAAGTGAAAAAGAACATCTAAATGCCATTTAGGGAGAGAATCTTTCCAATCATGGTCACATATCATTTTTTGTTTCATTTCACAATTGGATCAACTCCTAAGACATCATTATAGGTAATGGTTTTTCCTTGGTGTGCACAATGAAGAGATTTCCTATCCAGAAGTTTCCATGATGTGTAATTGAGTAATAGGAAAGCATTTCCAAATAAGTTGCATATGAGGTAAAAATATATTTGGCTCCTCAAATGAATATCATCCTTCAAGCTCATGTGAAAGGCATTTTTAGCCAAAATATCAAATGATATTCTCTAGGTAGTTATGATTCTTCATCATTCCTTACAAATATAGTTACAATAATGATTCTTTCCTTGCAAGTGGATGAAGATCATAGACATGGCATGGAATATTTTCTAGTTGGAAGTATCTTGGTAGACTTTAAGGCTTTTTATGCAATTTTTCAAGTTGTGATCCATAGTTATAGATTCAAACAATGTATAAATATGGGATTTGTCTTCTATTTTAGGTTATTCTTAGTTGTTGGTTGTTGTAGGTCATTTTAGGCATCTATTTTTCTCCATGTCTAGGTTCTACAGAATTTTTTTTTTGGGATCAATTATTGTGTGTATATTTTGTTTCCCTTGCTAAGGTGGTTAATTTTGTACAACCATTAATAAACTTTGAGATCATGTTTATGTTTCCCTTGTCAAAATATCAATCTCACCATGCTTGTCCCCATGGCAACATTACAAAGTGTTGATGTTTGTAATATTTTTGTTTAATTGACTAGAAAATATTTGTGGTTATTTATTATACCTTGTTAATGAAATGCAAAAATATGTTTTATAGTTTCTATTGATTGGATATTTGGGTTTGTTTTCATTACTAGTTTTCATTTTAAGCATGTACCTAGATTATAAATCCCTCTCTACAGTTATATTTAGAATTTTTTTATTGAATACCGTTTAAGAGCACACTGGGTTTATGAATTTAGTAGGAGAAAGTATTTGAGATGTTAGTTTAAATGTATGTCCTAGTATCTCAGGGATCATTTGGTGTTTATCTTTGGCTTGAATTTGAAGTTTTTTTTGCATCTTTACTATGGAACATTGTCATCAGATACTACTAGATACCCTATTGTTTGGAAATCACCAACATGCCACCCTCCATTTTATAATTAATGATAAACTTGTCCTAACCTACCCTATAATACAAATAACACATCTTTTTGCATACTAAAAGTGTTACTTGGATTGCAAATATATAAGATCTTACATAATTGAAATGTGTTTGAATATTGTACTTTAAATCCTACCATTGAAGTCTTTATGTAGTCCCTTTATTGAATATTCTTTCAAAATAAAGATTCCAGTCAAAATTTCATCTTTATTTAGTAGCTTGTGTATGAAATAGAGAATTTTTGCATTTTGTGTGATAAACTTTCATGGGTGAAGTGTGCAAACTTGGTTATGCTCTGGTCATATTTGTCACTTGTGCCAAGAATCTCTATGGAGATTGAATTGTAAAATCCCTCCATGAGATAAATTTATCCCATAGGTTATCTCACCTTGGTTAAAACAAAGCCAAAAGTAATAGGAAGCTAACCATACCCTCTATAGGTGCCTCTTAGTCATTTTTTTCATTTGGTATAATCCTGATGTCAAACCTTTCCCTAGATATAATAACATACTAGTAGGTTTTTCATCTTTATTTGCCATTTTCTTCAAGTGTGCAAGGTCGAGCATACAAGGTGCACAACTAGGAACCAACAATAAATTGGTGCCATTTCCAAGGATAATGTTAAACTTTTGGTCACTTGTGTTTCTAGAAATTATTACAAATAGTCATGAGTATTTCATCTTGTCAAGTTCTTTACTGTTACTACATTGATTTGACTATCCTAGTTGTCAACATCATAACAGTCTATTGGAAGTGTGCCAGGAAGTTTTAAGGTTTTAAAATTCAACTTTTGATGAGTCTATTACAAAGAGCTATGAATACTACATGTTGAAACATGTTTTGTCCATTTTGAACATTATTGTGAAAATATCACTGTCTTGGTTCTTTATCTCATTAAGATTCATCAAGTTAATTTTAGTTTGTATCACAATAGTTCATAAACTATTATGTTATAGAATTTTGATTCTAGTGGTGACTCCAACTTTATTTTATGGTGTTAAGAAAGATTCGTGTCTATTCTAAATATTTGTTAACTTTTAGTTTTGAGTATTTTCTCTTTTTCAAATCTGGAAGGACTGAGATCATCTTTCAAAGGTGACCCATCAAAGAGACTTGTTTTACCCTTAGGTATTCTTCAAATAAGAAGGGGACAAGTCTCGAGGCCTATTAAAGGGCATATTTCAACTGTTCAAGACCATCCAGATCTTGATAATCTTGAAATCTTTGTTAACCCCCTATCATTAAAGACTATCACAAATCTTCTACTAATTATGAAACATATAGTCCTATTTATTTTTTCGCTCCTTCTCAACCAACTAAATCCCCTTTTAGGTCTGATGCACCAAGTCCACCTCATTCACCCCCTTATATCCCTTTGCCATTTGTTTTTGAAACCCCTATTAAATTAGTCATGAGGCGTAAGAACCAAGAAGAGAATCCACATCCTATATTCCATGTTCCCAAATTTAGACAAATCAATTTTGATGAGATGGAAGGCTATTCTAATGAGGTCCCAAATGAAATTAAGAAATGCCTCCCAAAATTCTAAGTGAATAATGTAGTGATCAATGATCACCATCTGAGGGCCTTATAAAATATCTTTGAAGATTATGAGGTTGAGTATGAGGATGTGTGAATTAATTTGTTTATGCACACACTTGAGGAAGACACTCATGAATGGTTTAATTCCCTTCCCACTAAATGCATTGATTCATGGGAAGAGATGCAAAATGTTTTTAGAATTCAGTATGGTGCTAGTATTGATTCAAAGTTTCTCTTATATGAATTTAAAAATATCAAGAAGAATCCTAATGAGTGTGTGTATGAATTTAACACATGGTTCAACAAGAATATGATGTGGTTGCTCAAAAACATGATGCCTAATGATATAGTGTGCTTGATAAAATATTATGCTATTTTTTATAAGAAGGTTGATTATTTATTAGGGGACAAGGATCTCATTAACTTGTGGTTGGAATTCAATATGGCCATCCAAATTAATAACAACCTCAAGGATGTGGGAAATACCTTGAACAAGTGGGTTGATGTGAATTTGGTTAATCCAAAAAAGACATATCCCATGAAGATAGCCAACTTGGAGGAAACTATCAAAACTTTGGTTTCTGTTGTCAAAGAGATGTCATACAAGTTGGCTAGATCTAAAGAGGGGGTCCCTTAGGTGTCTACCATCTATGAGAGAGATCCAAATCTAAAACAAGCACCAAGGGGACCTACTTTCCACCATAAAGATAATGACAAAGGGAAGAGTCCTACATGTGAAGATAGGATAGAAAGAAACTAGAATAGAAGATCTAGAAAGGAGGTGCCTCATCCTTTAAACACCAAGGTAAATTCTATGAATTCTAATTTAGACATTGATTGGTGTGTTAAGTTCTTCCTACCACACCTTCCATATGATATTGTTGAATAAGTTGATGAAAATATGGGTGAACCTAAATATGCATCATTTGACTATGAAATTTTTATTTACGATTGTCAAAGTCCTTAGAGTGAATCAATTATTTCCATGAAATTGTTGAATGATACTATAGTTGTTTAATTTTGGAGTATGATCAAAATAGAGAGTGTCCCAACTTTTGACTTTGCTTGTGATGTTAATGTGGCACAAGCATATGAAATGCCCATCCATGATTTTGATTTCCTACACTCTATGATGATTAAGAAATATTCTAGGGGGATTCCATCAGTTGAGGATAGGAATATATTAATTAATACAATAGTTGGCCAAAATAAGGATATAACTTGAGAAATAGACAACCAAGTGCTTCTCCTCAAGACATTTCCTCTATAAATTCAAAGGAAATAAATGTAAGAAAAGAAGCAAAAAGAGTTACAGCAGTCCCAGAAGCTTCCAAGATAGCACCTATAACCCAAGCCACTAAGTATAGTTGTGCTCCTACTAAGAGAATTATAATTTCCACATTATATAGCATCCCCAAGGGTGAAAATGAGTTTAAATATAATTTACCTATGAAGGTTGCTATTAAAAATGTTAATCCATCACATCCTACTCCACTTTAAACCTTAAATGATTGTATTCTAGCTAAATGTGTAGTTACCATTCTACCAAATATGTTTCTTGCTTAGTATAGTATGTGTGATATGGGTCAAGTGTTGAGTCAAATAAAAATCATTGTGCCACTTGTTGAGCTATTATGAATACCGGAAGACATGAAGAGGGATTTATAATATTTAGAATTTGGTGAAAGGTCAACTATAAATGAATTTGAGTTTCCCCAAGCACCCCTGGAAGAAGATGAAGAATCATAAGAGGTTTTTGAACCTATTATAAAGGCCTATTTAGGGTTTACATTGGTATAAATTTAGCTAAATTTGGATCCATTCTATATAACCCTCCTAATCAATGGTATAATTATTCACAACTACATCTTTGACTCTATAACTTCTTTTAATGTGATGCCTTTGGGTGTTCTCAATGAGCTTAAAATGAAGATCACATCAACTTTTGGCAAGTGTTATGCCATGGAATCATGAGAGTTTCTAGTTATTAGACAAGTTAAGGGACTAGTGGTATAGTTAGTAGTCCATCTTGGTAAGTATTTAAATATGGATGTGGTAGTTGTAGATTGCCTACCTAAATAGAGGATAATGTTATCATGTAAATGGGTTGATAGCATGGGTGTAAGTGTGAATATGGACCCTTCCTATGTAGCCACTCCTTTGGAAGTTAAGATGGTCAAAATTTATAGATATCGAAAGATGCTACATGTGATTGAAGATCTCAAGCATGCTCTCCATGAAATGTTGTACATAGATGTTTATTTGGGAAACTTTGTAGGGAATGTTGATACTAGTGAACAACCTTCTATTCTTAATGTTGAACCTAACAAAGAAAGTGTAATTTGGAAGATGTGATTTGATGGAGCTCTCAAATCTTGGAAATGGAGGTGGATTTGTCTTCTATGCCCCTAATGGTAAATTTTTTATGTTTTCTTTCTAGATTTATTTTGAGTACACTAAAAATACTACTAAGTATGAGGCATTCTTGCTTGGTTTAAGGATTTCTCATGAATATGGAGTTAAATGTTTGGTTATCAAGGGTGACTCTGAGTTAGTGGTAAATTAAGTCTATAGTACTTTTTCCATGAAAAATAAAAGGTTGAAATAGTATTGGAATGTTGTCTAGGATTTGCTTGAATTTTTTTGATGCATTCAATTTGTGTTATCATGATAAAGGTTTCAACCAATAATTTGATAAACTTGAAGGTCTACATGCTCAATTTTACATTGATAATATGATCTCTCACTATCAATATCCATTAGAAGTGTTTGTCAGGCCTTCAATCCTAGATAATGTTCATCATTGGTAGTTATTTGATGATGATGAATAAATTAAAAGGTTTCTGAATTGTGAGGTTGAGTTCCACTATCAGCTCATAGACCTAGACTCTATGGTTCAAGTCAGTGATGGAAAAGAAACCTTGTCTGGGAAAGACATTATTCAATTGAAGACAAACATGATACTAAGAGGTCTAGTTAGTTTAGAGGCATATTTCATTGGAGCAGACATAATTAAGTTGAGAGACTCATTTATCTCAAAGGATGTGACTGAGTTTAACTTGGGTTCTCTTGATAATCCAATGAAGGTTTGGTTGGGTACTCACCTAAGTGAAATAGAGAAAAAAGCTTACATGCAACTATTAAATAAGTATTAATATTGCCTAGCATGGTCTTATTCTAAGCTGAAAGTGTATAAGGAAGACTTGTTCTAGCATGTCATTCTATTTCAGCTTGATAGCAAACCTTTTAGGCTAAAATAGAGACCCATTAACCCCATCTTGGCCACAAAGATTCAGGATAATTTAAATATTCTAAGGGATGGTGGCATCATTCAACCCATCAACTATTCATCATGGGTTGTGAATTTAGTCCCCATAAGAAAGAAAAATGGGGACATCTTCTTGTGTATAGATTCATAAAATTGAAAAAATCTTCTTTCAGAAACAATTATCCCTTGCCTAATATTGATACCATATTGCAAAATTTTAATATATTAGAAATGTTTTCCATGTTAGATGGCTCTTTAAGTTATAACTAGGTCATGGTGAAGGAATCCAAGAGGTCCAAGATTATGTTCACAAAGCCTTGGGACATGTATGTGTATATGAAGATGCCTTTTAGGTTGATGAATGCTAGTGTAACATTCCAATGAGCTATGGATGTTGATTTTGCAAGGATAATTAACTAATTCATTGTTTTATATTAGGATGACATTACTATGTATTCCAAAATAAGAGAAAAACATTTGGAGCATCTTGAAAAGGTGTTGATTAAATGCAAATATTTCAACATTTGACTTAATCCTAAGAAGTTCCACTTTGGATTACGAAATTTCAAGTTTTTGGGATATATAATGTCCAAGGATGGTGTCATGATTCACCCTAAAAGGGTTCAATCCATTGACAAAGTGCCTATCCAGTAGTCTAAGAAAGGAATTCAATATTTCTTTGGGTATATTAACTTTGTAAGGAGGTTTTTATCTAATTTTATAGAGATTAGTCTACCTATTAAATCCATTTTGAATAAGGATAAAACTATAAAATGAGAGGATAAGGTTGTACAAGTGTTCAGTGACATCAAGAGATCTTTAAAATCTGCCCCTATTTTGGTTAGTCTTGATTACACAAAGTCATTCCCAATATTCTATTTTGCATCATATAATACTATTGTTTTTTTTTTTGTTTTTTTTTAAAATAATGAGGAAGGGCATGAGTAGTTGATGTAGAACAATATCAATTTCTTTGTCAAACTCTACCTATGTCCTTCAATCTCGAATTCAAACCTAGTCCTTTTTGGACAATCATGCAAAATGATTATAATTTACTTTTCAATGATTTAAGAAATCATTATATATTAGTTACTATCATAAAAACACTCAATAGCATTCAATAAACTATAGCATACTCTTTTTAGGAGATCTCTTTACCTTTAAGATACCCTTACTATGCATCAATTCCAAAATGGCCTTGCATGGGAAATCACAACACAATGAATTTTTACATAATATAAGACTTTCATCTTACTTATAAAACTCCTTTTTATCCATGATCAAACAAATAATTCAAACTGCTTTCTCTCTTTCTTCTTATAAGCACCTTTCTTTTTTACTTCTCCTTCTAGACCTATTTATGGGAAAAGATCCTTGTTGGGAGTATGTATCAAAATTACACAAGAAAATAAATATATATTCATGGACCCATTTGGCCCACACAGCTCCCCACCTACAAATTTTATTTTAACTCTCAAGGTAACATGTACTTCCTTATTTAAGCTTCTCACCAATTAGCCCTCCATTTTTGAAAACCTCCTTAGTATGAGACATATACAGACTTTATCTAAAATATATTTACCTTTACAGATACCCATTTGGATATTTTATCTTAATAAATCATTTTATGACCTCATTCTTTAGATAAATTCACTATTTCCATATCATGTTGACTTCTTGAGTCCTTCTCTAAGCCTTACAACAAGCATACAACCTATTTCTATACTTTTATGGTCTATAGAAACTTGAAACAACTTTAATTAGTTATGAAACCTTACTATAACCCAAATTAAAAAAAATGAAGAGTTTTAAACAATGGAAACTCATTTTAGAGGCAAAACCCTAATTTTAAGGTTTCATGCACCAACATAGGGTCGAAGGCCTTAAAAATATATATAAATTTATTTTTACTAGGTTTAAAAACCTCATTACACTTTTAATATCTCTATTTATACATCGACTTTCCATTTTAGATAGTAAAATCTAAAAACCCATAGATCATTTGCAATCACCAAAAACTCAATCTTGACAACTTTACATTCTACTAACAAGAACAGGGTAATCAAGGTTTTATTATCTTTTCAACAACCCTAGGTACTAAAAAAACTACAATAATATTATATACACCTTATATGACCAATATATACCCTTTCCAACTCTTCTTGAATCTGAAACAAGAATCAATGCCAAGACTCAATATGTAGAACTTTGTTTTAAATGGACTGTATGGGACTTAATGAGTAATATCAAGGTTAAAAGTCAAATTCACAATTTATTTATCACTTGTATTTTATAATAGGATGAATTTAAACCCTGACACATTTTCCATTTAAATCCATCTTATACTCCAATGGTAAAAAGGTCCAAATACACATAATATTTTCTTGTACAAACTATGGGTCTATAAACACTATATAATAGGGTTGATAATCTCTTGAAACAATGATTTAAACTCAAAAAAATTTGTGTTAATTAAATAAACTTGATACTATTAATTGATAATACACAATATAATAAACATTCAATAACACTCTTACCACATTTATGGCTAAACACACCACCTAGACTGATCATATTCATGTAAGTTTTCCTACACATAGAATTATATTCACCTGTAACCTTATTGAATCACCTCCACATACAAAACATGCATTATAAACATATCAATAACATATAATAAATGGTAATACATAGTATTTAATAAATATTTCTTAAATTTAGTATGCTTTATTGATATTTTCTCACACAAACTAGACTTAAAACAGTCCTCCAAACTCTTTGGTAGACTTTCACCACCTTTTTCACATTGTCTACCCTATTCTCCCTATATCACCTTCCTATGGACTCTATATCCTCTATATAACCTTTCTATTATCAAATATACACTAAAAACATACTCCATAACCATTTATTGAAATAATAAACTTTTTATCAACTCCAAATCCATGTTGGGTAGTGAAACAACATGACTACCACCTTGTTCTTATAACTAACCTATGGACTCTAACACATCTTTATGACCTTATAAATACCATAAAGGTAGTTTACGTATTTATTTATCAAATACATATCTTTTCCATTCATCTAGACTCACTAGAACAGCCTCTATATCTCATTAGACCATTTAAAATTTTAAATTTAGAAAAATGTGGAAAAACCTCAAATGGACTCTAATTCAAATTTACCTCATGGTCATGACTACTAGAACATTTATTGGGCATTTATAAGATGCCCCTACATCAGAATCCCAATGGGATAAAATAACTTAACTCCAATATTTTGCTTCATTTAAATTATCCTAAAAATGTGTGTTCTCCTTATTGCCACACCTATGTCTTTGCTTCTTCTTCAATGTGCTCCTTTTCTTTTGCTTCTATTGATGCCTATACCTACAATCATTCTTATTTCTTAGCTTTCTCTCAGGCTTGTCTTCAATATTCATGGCATTGATCATGGATTTCCATTCTTTATCAATTTCCTTCTCTAACATCATTAAATTTTCCTCTTCAACTTCATACCTATTCCATAGTGTATTCTCTTCATCCTTTGACCACTCCAAGTTACTTTTCTTGTTCATTATCTTATCATTCATATCCTCTACCTTGTTGTCCTTCATCATAGCTTTTCCTTCTTGCTTGAATATCCAACTAGCCACCTCTTCATCTTAAATCTTCTCTTTATTGGTTATTAACTTAGTCTCAACTTCCATAACCTATTATTCTCTTTCATTAAGAACTTCATGTGCTTATAGTTTCTTAGTTGATCATAGTAACTCTTTAAATAATCCTATAGTTTCTTGATATAACACATCATCTCCAAATTCAAAGTACTCATCAAAAATCACATGCCCCTCTTTACCTGATGTGCCTTTGTTTTATCTATCTTCTGCGATTTTATTTCCATATTAACTCCACTCTTCTCCATTATGTAATTCACAATCTTTAGGGTGAAAAATAACCTCATATTAAGGTACACCTATAATTTTCAATGCATCATCATTATCTTCTTTATGAATTGATATCCATTCATCTTCATCATTCTAATCAGGTGCTTCACCATCCACTTCTTTACCTATATTCAACCATGAAAAATCAAAGTTAGAATAATTTTTTTGAGGCTTCAATTCCTCTCTCTTCTCCTTCATGGCAAATTGTGTTTCCATCTCTTTTAGCTTCCCCTTCAAATATTCTATCACTTGCTAGCTCTCTTTCTTTTGAAATCTTTCCTTGAAGTGATACTTGATCCATTTCTTAATATTGATTCCACATTGTAATTTACATATAGTACACATCCTTATCAACTCTCTTTCCATTATTTTCATTGCATTCTTCATCTCTTGTATCTCATTTTTTATTTCTCTCTCATTGTGGCTTTCAAACTCAACCATGTCTCTCACTTTCCTCTCTAATACTCCATCTTCCTCTTAATTACCTCACTTGGGTACATGATCTCTCTCATTTTGTTATGGGTTTCACTTGGACCTCTTCTTTGGTTCACACTTAGAACCTTCTTTCTACCTCAGATCTCACTTGGGCCTTCAATCTCCCTGTCCTTTGCACTCAGACTTTCTCTTTCTCAAGCTCTCTTTATGAGCTTCTCTCTCTCTCTTGAGATTGTTAATAGACTAATTTACTATAGGTCTACCACTTCATAATTTTATATCATTCATACATTAATTTAAATAAATCAATCACAAAACACATTAAACCTTATCTCTTATATGTTGTCTCTCAATAAGAGTCCATGCACCACCTTCTTGCTTACCTACAAATACCTATCAATCATGAAACATGCATTATGAACCACATATTCATCAATGTCTATACCTATATTTACCTTCTTAGATCATCAAGATGGCTCTGATACCAAATGATGTAGAGTAATATCAACTTCTTTGTCAAACTCTACCTATGTCTTTCAATCTCTAACTCATACCTAGTCTTTTTTAGAAAATCATGCAAAATGATTATAATGTAATTTTCAATGATTTAATATATCATGTTATATTATTTAATATCATCAAACCACTCCATAACATTCAATAAATTGTAGAATATTATTTTCATGAGCTCTCTTTACCTTCAAGATATCCTCACTATGCATCAATGTCAAAATGGCCTTGCATGGGAAATCATAACATAATGAATTTTTACATCACATAAGACTTTCCTCTAACTTATAACACTCCTTTTTATCCTTTATCAAATAACCAATTCAAACTACTTTTTCTTTTTCTTCTTACAAGAACCTTTCTTTCTTTTTTCTACTATTATCCCTATTTATGGGAAAAGATCCTTTGAAGCATATATCAAACTTCCACAAGAAAATAAATATATATTCAAGGACCCATTTGGACCACACAAATCTCCACCTAAACCTTTTTTCTCAACTCTCAAGGTAACCCGTACTTCCTTCTTTAATCTTCTCACCAATTATTCCTCTATTTATGTAAACCTCCTTAGTATGAAAAACATATGGACTTTATATAAAATATTTTAACCTATAAATATACCCATTTGAATATTTTATCTAAATCAATCATTTTACAACCTCCTTCTTTGGATAATTTCACTATTTCCATATCATCCTAACTTCTTGAGTCCTTATATAGGCCTTATAATAAGCATAAAATCCTATTTCCATAATTTTATGATCTATAAAAATTTTAAACCACTTCCATTAGTTATAAAACCTAAATATAAGCCAAATTTCAAATTTTTAAGAGTTTTTAATAATGGAAACTCATTTTAGAGGCAAAACCCTAATTTTAGGGTTTCATGCACCAGCACAGGGCCTTCAAAAATATATAGATTTCATTTTGTTAGGTTTAAAAACCTCATTAAACTTTAAATATATATTTATAGACCATACACAACTTTACCTTTCAGATAGTAAGATCTAGAGCTCCATAGATCATTTGTAATTACCAAAAACTCAGTCTTGACAACTCTGTATTCTACTAGCAGGAATAGGGTAATCAAGGTTTTATTATGTTTTCAAGAACCCTAGGTACTCAAAATCCTACACTAAGGTTATATCCACCTTATATAATGATTATATATCATTTAAAACTCTTCTTGAATCCGAAAAAAGAATCAATACCAAGACTCAGTATGTAAAACTCTATTTTAGAATGATTGTATGGGACTGAACGAGTAATATCAAGGTTCACAGTCAAATTCACAAGTTTTTGATCACTTTTATGTTATAAAGGATGTATTTAAACTATCAGACACATTATATTCAAATCCTTCTCAAACTATAATTTTAAAAAGGTCCAAATACTCAGAATGTTTTCTTGTACAACCTATGGGTCTATAGATAATGTATAATAGGGTTGATACTCTCTTGAAAAAGTGACTTACACTCAAATAAGTTTTTGTTCCTTGAAAAAAATTTATACTATAAATTTATCATACACAATATAACAAACATTCAATAACACTCTTACCACATTTATGGCTAAACACACCACTTAGACTGATCACCGTCATGCAAGGTTTCCTGCACATAAAATTATATTCACCTGCATACTTATTGAATTACCTCCAAATACAAAGGTTGCATTAATAACGCATTAGTAACATAGAATAAATGGTAATACATATTATTTATGAAGTATTTATTCAATTTAATATGATTTATTTATATTTTCTCACACAAACTTGACTTACACAATCCTTCAAACTCTTTGGTAGACCATCACCACCTTTTTCACATTGTCTTCCTTATTATCCCTATATCTCCTTCCTACAGTCTCTATATCCTTTATATTATCAAATATATTCTAAAAAATTACTCCATAGCCATTTTTTGAAATAAAAAACTTTCTATCAACTCTAAATCCACATTGGGTAATGAAACAACATGATTGCCACCTTGTTCTTATAACTAACTTATGGACTCTAACACATATTTATGACCTTATTAAGACCATAAAAGTCATTTACATATTTATTTATCAAATACATATATTTTTCATTCACCTAGACTCACTAGAACACCTTCTATCTCTCATTAGACAATTTAAAAATTTAAATGTAGAAAAAGGTGAGAAAACCTCAAATGGACTCTAATTCAAATTTCCCTCATGGTCATGACTACTAGATCATTTCTTGGGAATTTATTAAATGCCCTTGCATCAAAACCACATAGCTTTATTTATAAAATCTATACAAGGTCCTGAACTAGACTACATTATCATGGAAAAACAAACTTTCACCCTTTTGAAGGTTATTAAAACATTCAGGGCATATATTTTGAGTTTAAAGATTATTGGCTATGACCTGCACACCATGGTGAATGGAATTTTAACTCAAATTGAAGTATCTAGAAAGAGGTGTAGGTGGGTCAACAAGTTAAAAGAGTATTACATGGATATCCAAACCACCAAGTTGGTAATGGGGATGGGTCTATCCAAGCTTATGGCTATGACCAATTTGTAATATATTGAGCTAAAAAATGTTGTGTTTAATGTTGATGATTCCTTGAGTCAGTTTAGTGTGTCTCTATGGTATAAATATATTTTTTACTATTTTCAAAATCTAAACTGTCCCCCTGACTTGGATAAGAATCAAAGAATGACGCTGAAGCTTATGTCCCAAAAATACCTCTTGACTGAGGATGGGCTAGTATGGAAGAATCAAAATGGGGTTCTTTTAAGATGTGTGTGGGAAAAACAAACTACTATCTTGATTAAATATTTCCATAGTGGTGTTTGTGGTGGCCATTTTTTACCTAAAGTTTTGAGAGTTGGTTATTGGTGACCATCATTATTCAAGGATGTTTCCCAGACATTCTAAAGGTGTGAGAAATTTTAATGTTTTACTAGGAGGTTGAGAGCTTTAGGTTCTTTTCCCTACATCCTATGAAAATTAAAATCCAAATCATAAAATGGGGAATTTATTTCATTAGGGAAATCATTCATTCATCAAACACTAGACAAAGATGGATCTTATTTATAACTGATTACTTCACTAAATGGGTTGAATCAATCCCTATAAAGAAAGCAACACACTATGTAGTTATGGATATTTTTAAAAATCAAATTATTTGCAGATTTAGTGTGCCTATCAAGATAATTTCTAATAATGCCATGAGATTCAAAGTTAAACCTTTAGTGGTATTGTGTAAAGACTATGGGATTTAACTAAACTATGCTTCCAATTATAACCCCCAAGGGAATGGTAAATCTAAATTAAGTAATAAGAACTTTCTCGAGATCATCAAGTAAACATTGGAAGCAAATAAGAATAAGTGGGGTGAATAACTAAAGTTTGCCTTGTGGACTGATAGGATTAATCCTAAGAGAGTTACAAGCAAAAGCCTTTTTGAGCTTGTTTATGGAGATCAAGTAGTTTTACCTATGAATTTATAATTTCCCATGTATCATCTTATGCAATAACTAGGGGATGATTAAAATATTCACCACTATGAAATCCGGATGAACCGAATTATTAAGATTGATGAAACTCAAAGACAAGCTCATGAAATATAACTTAAGTTCAAGGAAATGTTTAAGAAAATATGTTCTAGAAAGGTCACTCTAATAACCTTTCATATAGGTGATCTAGTTCTACTTTGGGATAATAAGCATGAGGAAAAAGAAAACATGGCAAGTTTTATGCCTTGTAGATGGGTCCCTGTTCCATTGACTGCAAGATTAGGGAGCATAGTTTATTCTTGACAGATTTGGATGGTAAACTCATGGAGCTATCAATCAATGGTAGACATCTAAAACACTTCCTTGATTAAGTCTATAACATATATACCATATTGTATAATATTTTTTTTCTTTTTCCTTTTGTTGTTTTGTTTCCCCTCTATTTTGGGGCTTGCTTGTATAGTTTCCATTTTTTTTTGTGTCTTCATTTATAGCTCCTCTTGATCTATTTTTTTTTAGTCTACCATGTTTTATTTAGCCTTCATGGATGTTTTCTAAAAATTTATATGTCTTGAATCCATATCCCAATGGATTGGCACCTAGTCTTGTGTTCTATGGTTCTCTACATACCCATAAGGGGTATACATCCCCAAGTGAGAACTAATGTTAGTGTCCAAAAATGCACTAAAGCAATTGGGCCCTTTTCAAATATTAATGTCTAATTCATTATCCCAACTACTATTTAAAATTGTTCCTTCAAAGGTTAGGTTCATGTAAAAATTAGCTAAGTCCTTTGTCTTGTCTTTGCTTAATAAAGGTGTTTTTCCCTTAGAATTTTTGGGCTTTTTGCATGAACACAATGTTTGATAGAAATAGGTCTTCAATATTTTTATCTCTAAAAAAATTATAAAGTCTTATTTCCATTAGACATTTTGACCGCTATGAAAGTTTTGAAAGAATTCAATGTCATATCTATTTCAGGTTAAGTGTTTTACTAAAGGTCTGAAGGGATATTTCATTTGTTTCGGATGATTTGTTTTGAACCTTTTTCTATGGTAAAATTTTTGAAGGGCACTTATCCTTTAAGCATTTTTCCCACACAAAAAACCCCAGATAAATCCTTTGTTTTAGGAAAGTTCTAAGTCTTAGTTGTTTTAGACTTTTTATCAATGATAATAAGTTTGAAGAGCACTTACCTTTCGAGCATTTTTCCCACACAAAAATATTTAAATAATTGAGGGACTTATTTACTTTTGAAAATTATAATTCTAAAAATCCTGAAGGGTCATTTTGACTTTATAAAATTTCCAAAGCATCATTTCCTTCAAGTATTTTTCCCTTGATAAATTCTTGAAGGACACTTTCAAAAGTTCTAAGGACACTTTCAATAAGTTTGAAGGGCACTTTCATGAGATCTAAAGGGCCATTCCAAAATTCCAAAGGGAAATTTATTAGGGTAGGTGCCCTTGACAAAAATTCTAAAGGGTATGTTTAAAGGACCCAAAAGGTGCTTTTGACAAAGTTGCTATGGAACAAAAGTCTTATTTCTTTTAGGCATTTTGCCCGAGTAAAAAGTCCTACAGAATTGCATTTCTTTGAGAAAGCACCAAGTTCAATTTCTATAAGGAATTTTTTTTGAATAAAATGTCCAAAATAATTGTCCTGATAAAGGCAAAAGGAGCTAAGTGTCAATTATTTTAGTGAAAGTGCAAAGGTTCAATTCCTTCAACAAAAGTATGAAATCAAAGCCTTCAAGGAAATTGTCTCAAACATTTTATCTGAAACAATTATCTCAATAGAATGCTCAAAATAATTGTTGTAGGATAATTATGTTGAAGGAAAGCCCAAAGTAGAAGTACCATGGGTAAAGAGAAGCTAAAGACATAAGGCCCAGGAAAATTCTTCTGAATATCAAAGTCCTAAGAAGTAAATAGGAATACCAAAGATAAAGACTCAAAAAAAAATTCCATGGAACAAAGTTCTTGAATAAATTTATAAATTATAAAGGTATGATGATATCATAGATGTCTTTGATGGGTGCATGGACATCAACTTTAAGCTATAGGGACTAGCCATTGGGATTAAAATGTTTGAGCACATTCACATGAACATCAATTTTAGACCCTATCAAGTAACCATTTATTTTCAAATAGAGCCAGATATAATGGTATGAATTTGAATAGAAAAAGATTATCTAACAATGCATAATCAAATATAAATAATCAAAGGAACTTAAGAAGCCTATGGGACTAGCAAGTGTCAAGCTCATAGGGCATGATTTAAAGTTTGAGTATGTTCTAAAGATATGATGGTGTGAGCTAACAGTTGACTATTCAGCATGACCCAAGATCAAGTGTGACACTTTCACATGGTATGAGGGAACTAAAATCAATTATAATTTTCTATAAGGTACACAAGAAGCTTATAAGGCTACCACGTGGCATATCTTCAGGGCCAAGGAAGTGGCAGTAGCTAATAACACTCCATCCCTTAGATCATCATCTGATAGAGCACATTTGCTCACCCTAGCTAGATCTAATAGTGAATATCCAAGGTTAAAAATTTAGATATCCCATGGGAAGATGAAGAAATACCAAATGGCATTGTTACATGCCACAAAGTTAGAAATCGAGCAACTCACATAAGATCTACAACTCATGTTTGCTTAGGAAAGGATGATCTAATGATGTAAGTTGAGGAGGACTTTTTAAAGGGTTCATATTACATGAGGAAGTGATAAGTTTATATATTAGATCCAATAAATTGACTTATTTACTCTTAGGACCCACAAATGCCCAGCTGGATCCAATACGGCATGCTAAATATCAGTATGTGGTAAGATTTGGTTTAAAAGATAAAATTAACAGTCCTTTTTCATGGATGTGAAAATGACTTTAAATATAAAACAATGTCTAACTACCATTTTGAGAGTGAATATTTCATCCTAGTCATGGATCATTTCATGTTCCATGTCACAATTAGATCAACTCCTGAGCCATCATTGTAGGTAATGGGTTTTCCTTGGCCTATAAAAATAATAGATTTCCTGTCCAGAATGTTTCCATGATTTGGAATTGAGTAATAGGAAAACATTTCCAAATAAATGGCATATGAGGGAAAATTTTGTTTGGATTTTTAAATGATTTTATCCCTCCAGTTGTGCAATTGAGTGATCAAGGGGATATTTAGGTAGTTCCACATCAAGACAAAATATATTTAGCTCCTCAAATGAATATCATCTTTCCAAGATCATATGAAAGGAATTTTCAGCCAAAATATCAAATGATATGCTTTAGGTGACTGTGATTCATCACCATTCCTTGTAAATATAGTTGTAATAATTATTCTTTCCTTGTAAGTGAATGAAGATATCAGGGGTGGCATGGAATATTTTCTAGCTGGAAGTATCTTGGTAGACTTGAAGGCTTGTTCTATAATTTTAAAAGTTATGACCTATGGTTATATATTCAAAAAATCTATAAATAGGGGATTTGTATCTATTTCCAGTTGTTGTTGGTTGTTGGTTGTTGTAAGTTGGTTTAGACATCCATTTTTCTCCAAGTCTAGGTTTTGCAAAAAAAATTGGGATCAATTATTGTGTGTATATTTTGTTTCCCTTGCTAAGGTGGTTGAATTTTTACAACCATTATAAATATTTGAGAGCATTTTTATGTCTCCCTTGTCAAAAGAGAAATCTCACCATGATTGTCCCTATGGCAGCATTCTAAAGTGTTGATATTTGTAATATTTCTATTCAAGTCATTGGAAAACATTTGTGGTTCTTTATTGTATCCTATTAATGAAATACAATAATATGTTTTATAGTTTCTACTGATTAGATATTTGGGTTTGTGTTCATTAATAATTATCATTTAGAGCATGTGCCTAGATTATAAATCCCTCTCTTTAGTTATATTTGTAAATGTGTTGTTGAATACCATTTAAGGGCACTTTGGGTTTACAAATTTATCAGGAGAAAGTATTTGAGATTATAGTTTGACTGTATGTCCTAGTCTATTAGGGATCATTTTGTGTTTATCTTTGTCTTAAATTTGAAGGTTTTTCTACATCTTTACTAAGGAACATTGTCATGAGATACTCCTAGATACCCTACTATTTGGAAATCACCAGCATGCCACCCTCTATTTTATAATAAACTAAATTTGACTTACCCTATCTTATCCTACAAATAACACACCCTGTTACATACTACAAGTGTTACCTTGAAAATGCATAAGATCTTACATATTTGAAATGTGTTTGTATTTTTTTCTTTAAATCCTAGCATTTCAATCTTTATTTAGTCCCTTTGCTATTAAATATTCTCTCAAAATGACTATTGTAGTCATAATTTCATATGTCTTTATTAGCTTGTGTATGACATATAGATTTTGTGTATTTCATGTGACAACCTTTCATGGATGAAGAGTGAAAACTTGGTTATGCTCTAGTCATATTTATCCCTTGTGCTAAGAGTCCCCATGGTGATTGAATTATGAAATCCCTCCATGAGAGCAAACTATCCCATAGGTTATCTCACCTTAGTTGAAGTAGAGCCAAAAGTAGTAGGGAGCTAACCATACCCTATTTAGGTGTCTCTCAATAATTTTTTGCATTTGGTCTAAACCTAATGTCAATCCCTTCCCTAGATATAATAACATACTAGTGAGTTTTTCATCTTTATTTGCCATTTCCTTCAAGTGTGTGAAGGTGAGTATACGAGGTGTACAACTGGGAACCAACAAGGCCTAGTTTGAAGAAAAGTGATTTTTGCTCAATTGATATAAAAGAGAAAAGTATGTTTGTTGCAAGTTAAGTTCTCAGGTTTAATGCATGTTTCCTATTTTGTCAGTGGCTTGAAGTTCTGTTGGTGGTCCTTGTGGTAGATTAAGAGAGATTGCTAGTTAGAATATTTTATGGTTATTCATGATGTGTGGAGATCCGAAGATGCTAAGAAGGTGTAATTGTTCATATTTCTTAGGGGAAGTCCCTCTCAAATGTTTTTGATGTGTTCCATCAGATTTATATGGTTTTGTGTTTGCTTTCTTCATTGATTATAGTGCTTGGTTGAAGAGAGTGGTGGCATGGAGCAAGAGGAAGTTTGTCGAGGCAATAAATGGTAGGATTAGGGTAAGGGGGAGTTTTTATCATCTTATTAAGGTGGTACTTTCCTATTTATGGTCATTTTAGGTCCTCAATATTAGTTGGTGCCCACTTTGTCATTGTGTCAAAGGGGAATAAAGTTCTTGTTGTGGGAGTGCTTGAAAAGATAGAAGGGGAGCTATATTTTGTTGTATATGATGATTTTTAACATCAATGACAAAGGGTGATATTGTTAGAGAATTATCAATGATGTAATTTTGGTGTCATGTAGGTGTCCTAGTGAGTGGATGAAGTGCTTTGATAGCATATGTGATAATGACAAAGTGTGTAATGTGTTTGTCTTAGTATACTTGGTTGATCTTTTAGTTTGTTATGGTTAGAGATGTTTAGAGATGAGTATGAATTATTGAGCATGTGAAAGAGGTCTCTATGATTTTTCTATGTTTTGGTTGATTGTGTTCATAAGTGGAATTCATCTGGTTGTCCATTATTTTCATCTAAACACTTTGGGTCTAGTGGTAAAAAATCTGAGTAGGTAGTTTGATGATGTCACCATTACCATGTGTGGATGATTAAGGAGGAAATGGTGAAATGGGTTTATTAATTAGTTTTCCTACTTATTATTTTCAAAATTTAAGGTCATGCAATGTAGTAGGTTAAAATATATGCAAGTGCAAAGTTGGGCTCTCAGGGATTTTGACAGTGTTTTCTCATACTTAGCCAAATTTGCAATATGACAAGAAGAGCTGAGTAAGAATTTTTATGGTGGAATATCTCACACATGTGAATGTTTTAGGATAATGTGATTATATAGGTTTGTTAAATTTTGTGCATAGTTAGTTTTTGCTAAATCCCAAATCATGCACCAAAGCATGACTAAATTTATGTAGGAGAAAAGTTGGCTTCCCAAACAAGTTCTAAGCATAGTTGATTCTGTGATAGAAGATTTTAATAAGATATTTTAATGAAAATATTCTCACCTGTGTGAGTGTTCTAGGATTATTTTGTCACATGGTTGGATTCTCTTATATGAGGAGATCATATGGTCCAAATTTTAGAACATGAATTTAAGCGAAGTAAAAGATATGAAGGTGCAAAGTTGTCTTCTCAAGAAGATAAGCAAGGTTCCCATACTTGGTAATTTATGCATAAGTTAAAGTTCAGGCAAGATTGATGAAGCACATTTTCTCCAAGATGTCACAAAGTAGCAAGATGAGGATAAGTGTATAATGTTTAACGTTGAGTAGAGATAAAGATCAAGGTTCGTCCAAAAAAAATAGTGAGTGAGTGATCATACATATAGAGATGAATGGTGAATATTAAAGTCAAGAGGTCAAAGTGGCAGCTATTTAGTAGTTTTAAAGACTGAGTTATGTACAAAAGATCAATAGAGTACATTGAGTCAAAGTTTTCATATTATATGAGATGAGGTCAACTATTAGATGTTTAAAGTTTGAACATTGGTACTTATGCATTAAATTTTGGACAAGATCAATGGTGAATAATTTATTTGAGTAGTGAGGACATGAGATGCAAGTAAAGTGGTTGAAGTTTAATTGTGACTGTTTACATTTAAATATTTGAATTTAACAAGGGAAAAACTAGTCTATAGTTTTTAGACCATAACTTTTGATCCAAGATGAATTTGCTCATGCTATAAAAATCAAACATGAAGAGAAATACATAGAACATCTAATTAACCTAATTTAAATATATGGACATGTGTACATTCAAATATATTAGGGTTCAAATTTGACAGTGTGTTCGTGCATGGACTATAAGTGACTCAAAAAGGATAATATATATTGTGTTGATGTTGTTTTGATGTCTCATGATGACTTAGGTATTTATGAGTGTTATAGACTAAATGAAGATGATATATATGGTCTTTATAGGTTTTACTAATTGATATTTTGTATGAACAAAGGTTAAGAATTGGATTGTGTGTTTGTTTATAATGTTCTTGTGTACTAAATCAGTGTTTGAGTTATTTGAGCATATGCAGAGGATAGTAAAGATGATTGTGATAATTTGAGAATTTCAAAGGGAACATAAGGAGTGGAAGAATGTATTTTACAATGGTCTTGTGTTCTTTTTCTGATTGATGAAGTGCTAAATGGGTGCATAGGTCTCTATGAGACCTATAAGAGCTATAAGGGCCTTATTAAAAGGTGTAGCTACTTAAGGGTGACCCATAGATGCTACATGCAACCTATGAATATTTTTTTTGAGCCATGTGTCAATGCATTAGTTACCTTAATGGTTAAGGCATGCATAATATCTGACCAAGATGGTGATGATCATGATTACTCTATAAATATTAAAATTAAATGTGTTGGTTTCTAGAGTTGTAAGACTTGGATAAGGGAGTGTGACTATGGAACCAAGTGAAGGTAAGAAACTTTGAATGAGAAGGTGTACATTAGTAAGAAATAGTAGAGAATGAATAGGATCAAACATGCTTGTTTGATTAAGTTGGTGTAGGAGGACATACAAGTCAGTGGACCTAATGAGCCTAGAGGAGGTAGAATGTGCAAGTTGCTCAAGAGGTTGTTTGAGAGAGTATATTATGATCAAAGGAAAGTGAATAATATATAAACTTGGTGGTTGATTTGAGAGATAGGTTAGAGTGTGGACTGTGTATGACCATCTGGTCATGTTGTTATTGTTGTGATCGAGCTGTTACAAGTGTGTTGAAGTGAGATACTTGTGAAAGTTTTGAGAGAGGCTTCTATATATGAATTAGGGAGTGAAGGAGGGATAGATTTCCCTATGGATGAGTTTATTAGTAGATTATTTTAAGGACTATTTATATGACCTATCAGTCATATGTATATTAGCAGAGTAGTGTTCTTGTTTTGTGAATATGAGTGAAGGTGAAGAGTGATAATTAGAGGTCTATCATGAGGTGTTGAAGACATTAGTTCAAAGGTGGATGTGTTTATAGGTGGTTTTGTGGTATATTAACATCTAAGGTGGTTGTAACCTCTTTGCAAGGTGAAACTTGATAAAAGTTTGGTTGTTGTTTCAGCTCAACTAGATAGGTGTGGTATCACCTTATGAGATTTTAGTCTCACTAAATAGGGATTTTAGTTCCTTGATTGGTTATAATTGGTCTAAATTGGTTCTTTTTATTATATGATAGTAGCTTGAATGTAGGTTCTAGTGGATTTTATTCCCCAAGAGGGTTTCCCATGTATGTCATGTATTATATACTTGATGTTACATTATCTTTCTTATTCATTGATATGAATGATGTGTATGCCTAATGAATGTATGTATTGACTAATTAACAGTGCAAGGATTGAAAATAATGTTTTTATATCTAGCCCCCCCCCCCCCCATTAATGATTTTACCTCTAACACATGTGGGGGAGGTGTACGCTAATCATAAGACTAATATGGCTCTTAAGGTGGATAAGAGTGACACTATTGATAGTAAGGAGGGTAAAAAGACTTATTAATCTATTAAGGTATATAATTAGGGTCAGAGTCAGGCTGATAAGGAGTATGATAGGATTGATATGAATCATCATAATTCTATTAAGTCTCATTATAGAAAGGATAATGTTCATTATAGGGTTGACAGGGATTTACATCAGCTTTAATTGCCTCATTAACTTACATGAAGTTAAAATTTGCTTCAAACTCAACCATAAAAACCTCATCAAGATAGAGAATTGAAAACACAACTTACTTTAAGCAAGTGCATAAACTAATAGAACCAACTAATTGAGCTTAGAGTCACAATTGATATTATTGAATGAATCTAAAGGTTGATATGTAGAAGGAAAACACCAAAAACCCTTTAAATAATTTAGACCTTAGTCCCACTAGACATGTTATAACTATTATAACCCAAATTTATTTCCTTGGAATATTGTTCAAGCCTTCTAAATTTTAGATAACATGGAGACAATCCTAATCTATGGGTGACCTTTAGGTGGATTTAATATCTAGGTTACATGGCTAGCTCCCCATAATGAATCACTTAAGAAAAATCACTAATATATTAAATAATTAGGAAAAGAGAAAGAAACATAATATAATGGAGGTGATGCACCAAAATAATTTGACCACTACCAACTAGCTACATGTGGACATCAACCATGAGACTAACCTGAACAAACGCAACTCCTAATCTACCTCTTTACATCAGTATTTCATTATGGAGGTTTTGATAGATGCTTAGGACAAGAGGACTAATAAAGAGGTCATAGAATGACAATAATGAATATAAAACTCAACTAAACTTCACACTTAACTTAGACACTTCAGAAGACCTGTAAAGAAGGTTTCAAATTGAATATCAATACTAGCAAAAGATAATATACTAAGGAATCTAATTTAATAACTTGAAAAGATCAACTAGTCATGCACACAAATTTAAATAATTAAAAAAAGAGTTAAAATTAGAATTTTCTCATTAATCAAAGGCTTTATAATGGGTATGGATTCACCATACCCAAGTGGAGGATACATATATAGTGTATCAAGGCTAGATTTATAGAGAAATGAGAGAGAAGTAGAGAGAAGGGCATTGGAGAGAGAGGTGATAAGTGTCAAGAAGAGTTAAAATCCAAAAATTAGGTTGAATAAAAGCTTCATTATGTCCCCAAAGACATGTTATTTTCCTGAATATTCTTTCCTCGAAGTGGATTGGGAGTCTTCATGCTTGCTTGACACCTTGTCTTCTTCAAAACTGCCCTTCTCTTACCTTTGAAATGGATAAGTGGCACTCTTTATCAGAAAGTCATGTTGAGATGATAGTTTTTTTCTCTTTTAAACTTTTAATTTTTTTAGGAAACTCCTAAAATGACATTGTAATGATGAATACACCTCTTAGGTGTCTTGAAGCACACTTGGCCTTATTATGCCTATCCTTGCTTGCAAGTGTCAATTATTTATTCCACCATTACTAATGTAATTTATCTACATGGATATCATATCTCATACATATTTTACCTAAATCAATCCCTTTAAATTCATCAAGTGCTCACCAAGACTTCATTTTATACCTTGAACACTCATTAGCCCTCAATTCCTTGTAGCCCTAAAAACACACAAAGTTCCTTGTGTGTAAGAATGTATAAATTATCTTGGAAACTAAAGTTATTTTTAAGTATCCAATATGTCCTTACATCCCCATGACAAATTTCATTACCTAAATCCAAGTGGAAATGTACTTATTCACATGTTCTCTTTCTTTAAATAGACCTCCATACTTGGAAACTGAGTTTTGGATCTAAACTTATCCCACAAATGTTAAAACTAGAATAAGTGTTTTATAAACTTCACCCACATTATTACCGTGATCCATTTCAAATTTTAATTTTTTATACCCTATATGGATGTGTAAACTATGAAATGGCTAAAACACTAGCCTAGGTGCTTATACATGCATGAGAGGTGATTGAAGTGGTTTAAAAAGAAAATTCAAGGTTATAAAGCTTGAAAATAGTTTTTTAGGCCTAAAACACTTTAATATAACTCAATCCACTAAAAAGAGGTATCTTGAATCACTCTATAGGTTTACATATAGGCTCCTTAGCTAGTAAAATGGTGCATTTCTCACTTTTAACCCAACCTAGTGACTTGAATGGATTGTAAATCACCTTGAGAAACATCAAGACTTGTGTAGATTAATATGAGACATATTATCATGCTCAATAGGCCTTGATACCTAGCGTAGATACTAATTCATACCCTACACCTTTACACATAAGCCTATAATCAAGCTTCTTAGGATAAATTTATACACTTGTACCTTCACATGTGCCAACAATTGCTTTAAAATATGATCATGAGACCTGATAAGGTTACCAAAGTCAATAAAAATTCAAATCAATCCATGTGAAGACATTTTAAGGTATTTCTCTTCCATCGGGTCATTATGAGGGGTTTAGGAAGGTTTATGGTATGTCGAGTTTTTAAATATTATTCATATAGGAAGAGGCCTCTTTTCCTTAACCAATGTCATAATATGGAAGTGGATAGACCCATAAAACACATCCAAACTTATTTTTATAACATTTGTCTTGTCAATTGAGGTATGAGCAAAAGTTTATGCCTATTGGGTTGGTAGATTATGCATTTATGAGGTATATGAATGATTTTTAGGCCTGAAGGTTGTGTCTTGATATTTGGTTTGATATTCCAATGAATTTTTTGGGTTTATAACATCCATAATGAACCATTTCAATAGTATTATTACCATCCTTCTTCTTCAGTCCTGATATGACCTCCATTCGCTGATGCTTAGTGTTTATAAGCTAATTGATTCAAGTGACCCTAACAACCTATGTTAACCCTTTTATTTTTTATTGAATAGATTTAAAACCTTATATAATATCTAATTTAAATTAATCTCATATTTTTATAGATATTTATGTTCCAATCTTACCTTCATATACCATTCTATTCAAAATTTAGACAGAGGTTTGTGTGTTTCATTCAGTTCTGCTAAGTCTAAGAAGACTTATCAATCTTGACATTATTTTCCATTTTCCCTAAAGAATATAGGTAAATCATGATAATACATCATAAAATTATATCCAATTATTTTAAATCTTCTTTCATTTCTCCTTTCTTTCAAATCAAGTAGACACCTTTCTTCTCAAGATTATGCAGGCCTATAGGAACACTTGACTGTGTGAATGCAGGGTCTAAAAGTAACTCTACATGTAGGTCTATTTTATCATTATTTTTAGGTTTATTCTTTATTTTAGTGATTTAATTCACTTTATTTATCACATAAAACCAAACTCCCATATAACCATTACAACTTTTTATGTGACTATTCCCACTAAAACCTTCTTGGTTGTAACTATCCTTCTAGGCCTAGCTGTGTATGATAATTTGTGGCTAGTTTCATCTTGCTTGGTCATAGCCCTAGAATATAAAATTCATATTAAATATTTTAGGATATATTTTTACTTATGTATTCTATATTAAAACTTAGGCATCTCAAGTACCACTGAGTTTGTATTTTCTTAACAAAAGCCAAGACTAGCTATAGGTGTCCTTAGAGTATCTTAAGAATTGGTTTTTAGGCTACTTATATATTGATGTTGATACTCTCCAGATGTATGTATACTAAATTTCATTAATTATTTAAGTATTCAACTAAAATATTATTGTACATGTTAAAATATTTTTAGGCTTTCATGTGATGCAACATGATCTATTTGAGAGTGAAGTTTTTTATTATTTCTTAATTAACTCTATCATGAGTTAAAAACTCTCATACATGTTTTAAAATCCATGACAAGACCTTATCAGCTCATTTAGTTACAAAAAGGATTCACACATAGTCTTCAAATTGAGAAACCATTGTATATTGTTTGGAGAGAATGGTATTGGAATTAATAAATGGAAAATAATTGATGGATCCATATTACATTGGGAGGAGTGAAAAGTGATTGAAAACCTTCATCCATGTTCTTTGAATATTGAAAACCCTAAAATAAATAAAAGACCAAAACAATCATCTTAAAAAATATTTAAAAGAAGAGTTTTATTACCAAGTTGGACTCACACGTGAAATGTGTGGCTTGGAAAAGCATGATATATGGACACACAAACCCTATACATCATATATAATTACTACCATACTTCCAACTAGTCTGAAACTATCATTATAAGGAGAGAAATGAGCCTATGTGGTTTGTAGGTAGTTTTAGACCACCCTAGAGTCTTAGCGATTGTTCATAAATATCATGCCACAATTATGACCAATATATCCATCTAAATTAAGCTAATTATAACCCACTCATTTCAAAAAAAAATTAGGATATGAATCGCACCATATTATATGGAATGAACACTTTAAATCTACCTTTATGTACTTGTGAAGGGAGAGATGGAGGAAATGAAGCATATTTTATATGTTTGAGACATGTACCTAAAAATAAATCATTTATTTGACCTATAGGATAAATATACACCTCTAAAACATTTTCACTAGAAAATGGAGTCTTTTAGGTCTATACAAGTACTTATAACTACCTTCTTGGAGTGATTTCATACAAAACTAACTTAGTCAAGCATCCCTAACATATATGGAAATTAGATAAATTATTCAAATTATTTGTAAAGTGTATTATATGGATCATTCACCTTGTTCAATTTTGGCATACATTGGATTTGACCAAAATCACTTTTCTTTGTATAAAATGTTACCTTAAAGTTTCCGAATAAACCTTCAACTTTCCAAAGATGCATGAAATGTTTATACCAAGTGATTAATGGTTAATATGACTTTAAGATAAACCTAAGGACCTATGACATCTTTTTACCAATATTATTCACACCATGAGGTGACTATACTAGCATAAAACTAACACAAAACATTACCTTAATTTTGTCAAATTAACCTTAAAATATGTTAATAAGACTTTAGGAAGACTATTTGAAGACCACATAAGGCATGTAAAGGACTAAGAAAAAGATATTAAATAATATAAAATAAGGTTTTTTCTATAGGGGTTGATAATTTGACCTTAGGGATCAAAATTGGTCAACAAGACTCATACTGATGTAGTTTTCCCCTACATGATGGGTTTTGTGTGAATCATGCAATATGTGGAAATTAAGTCCAATAATAAGATAGCTTTTAAATTAGAAAATAAATATATTGGTATGATAATTCAACACTTTTTTGGATATTTTTTAATTATTTCATGTAGGTGTCCAAGTGAGTGGATAAAGTGCCTTGATAGTCTAAGTGACAATGACAAAGTGTGCAATGTGCTTGTCTTAGTATGCTTGAAGTAGGCTTGGTTGATATTCTATTTTAGAATGGTTATGGATAATTAGGGATGAATATTATGATTTTATTATGTGAAAGAGGTCATATAATATGTATATTATGATTTTATTGCTTGTTTGCATGAGCGAAATTCATCTTGTAGTCCACAGTTTTCATCTAGACCTTTTGGGTCCAATGGTAGAGAAATGTATGTGTGTAGATTTATGATGTTAAAATTCACACATGTGGATTATTTTGGGGGATTTTGTAATATTTTTTTTATAAAATTAGTCTCAATTTTATATAATTCAAGTTTTAGGTCATGTGATGAAGTGCAACCAAATATATGTGGGTGCAAAATTGGCTTTTCAAACAAAATTCACTAAGTTTCCATACTTAGCCAAATTTGTAAAGGATATCAAGTAGATCCAAGTAATCATATTGATGTATTAATATTTCACATGTGTGGTATTTTTATAATGATTTGATCATATGGGTCTATTCAATTTTTTTCCTAGGTTCTGTGCACTAAATATCAAGTCATGTGAAGAAGTAGAACAAAATATATGCAAGTGTAAAGTTGACCTCCCAAGCAATTTGATTGTGTTTTCTAAGTTCAAAAAGAGTCAAGTAAGAAGTTTGATAATGCTATATTTTTCATATGTGAAGGTGTCAAGAGGAAATGATCACATGGGTTTATATATTTTTGTGCCTAGTTATTATGCACTAAATTTTATGTCATATGATGAAGTGAATCAAAATATATACATGTGCAAAGTTGGCCTTCAAATCATTTATAGGCATAGTTAACTATTACAAAAAGAGAAATATATGATTAAAAAGACCACTAAAAACTACATATAAATGACCAAACATGATCATGTGACAATTATTAGTTTATTGCCATTCATTTATAATGTGACCAAATTGATGACTAAACCATTTTTTATCATTTATTGGTTGTTTTGATTGATAAATTTGGTAGAATATTTATTCATTGATTTAATCATTGATGTTATAATCTGGTCACTTATTTAGTCATTTTTATTCACTAATATATTTAGTCATTAGTGTAGTCATTGATTTTTTTTAATTGGTCACTTATTTAGTAATTTTATTAACTTATTTTTGTCCATTGGTAGTTTATTTAGTCATTAATTTTAATCACAGTTTTGATCACTTTGGTAGTATATTTAGTCATTTTTATTCATGTTGATTTCATTCATCATCATTGTGTAGTCCTTGTCACATTTTCTCTGAGTATTTTGACTTGAAGAAAATGAATATCACATGAGGCAACCTCAATCCTTTAAGGCACGTTCTTTCACGACAAATCCTGGCAAGCTCTTTCACATGTGCAATCATTAATCATCCTACATTTTACTAAAGATTAGGGTGTGGGATTCAAAAGCTTCCAAATTTTTGATTCAATTTTTAATGTTAATCCTTGGTGGTGGTAATTCACTTTAATCTGGGTCCATTTTCAATTGTAAAACAATTTGGTAAAGCTTTAAAAGTCATGGGAGGAGGAAGAGTCAAAACTGAGCCATTATCATGTGATGAAACTAAAGTAGATGCTATGATCTAAATTATATGTTATGAAGGTGGAATTTATCATATTTTTGAATGTTTGAATGGATACGATGAGAACATCTATATTTAGTTTGCTTTAAGCTGGAATAGTGACTGTAAAATTTAGGTTGGAGGTATAGAGTTTGTTATTAAAGAGGAGTAAATTTCTAAGGCCACAATTTTATGATGTGAGGGTAAAAGATTGAAAAGACTCACCAATTGATAAATTTGGTAGTTTATTTAGTCATTGATTTAATCATTGATTTCTATAATGTGGTCACTTATTTAATCATTTTTATTCACTGATATATTTAGTAATTAATGTAGTCATTGATTTTTTTAAATTGGTCACTTAGTAATTTTTATTCACTTATTTTTGTCCATTGGTAGTTTATTTAGTCATTAATTTTAATCACAATTTTGATCAATTTGGTAGTATATTTAGTCATTTTTATTCATGTTGATTTCATTCATCATCATTGTGCAGTCCTTGTCACAGTTTTTTTGAGTATTTTGACTTGAAGAAAATGAATATCACATGAGGCAACCTCAATCCTTTAAGGCACATTCTTTCACGACAAATCTTGGCAAGCTCTTTCACATGTGCATTCATTAATCATCCTATATTTTATTAAATATTAGGCATGGGATTCAAAATATTCCAAATTTTTTTATTCAATTTTTAATATTAATCCTTGGTGGTGGTAATTCACTTTAATCTGGGTCCCTTTTCAATCGTAAAACAATTTGGTAAAGCTTTAAAAGTCATGGGAGGAGAAAGAGTCAAAACTGAGCCATTATCAGGTGATGAAACTAAAGAAGATGCTATGATCTAAAGTATATGTTATGAAGGTGGAATTTATCATTTTTTGATGTTTGAATGGATACGATGAGAACATCTATATTTAGTCTGATTTAAGCTAGAATAATGACTGTAAAATTTAGGTTGGAGGTATAAAGTTTGTTATTAAAGAGGAGTCAATTTCTAAGGCCACAATTTTATGATGTGAGCGTAGAAGATTGAAAAGACTCACCAATTGATAAATTTGGTAGTATATTTAGTCATTGATTTAATCATTGATTGCTATAATTTGGTTACTTATTTAGTCTTTTTTATTCACTGATATATTTAGTCGTTAATGTAGTCATTGATTTTTTTTATTGGTCACTTATTTAGTAATTTTTATTCACTTATTTCTGTCCATTGGTAGTTTATTTAGTCATTAATTTTAATCAATTTGGTAGTATATTTAGTCATTTTTATTCATGTTGATTTCATTCATCATCATTGTGTAGTCCTTGTCACATTTTTTCTTAGTATTTTGACTTGAAGAAAATGAATATCACACGAGGCAACCTCAATCCTTTAAGGCACATTCTTTCATGACAAATCTTGGCAAGCTCTTTCACATGTGCAATCATTAATCATCTTACATTTTATTAAATATTGGGCATGGGATTCAATATATTCCAAATTTTTTAATTCAATTTTTAATATTAATCCTTGGTGGTGGTAATTCACTTTAATTTGGGTCCCTTTTGAATCGTAAAACAATTTGGTAAAGCTTTAAAAGTCATGGGAGGAGAAAGATTCAAAACTAAGCCATTATTATATGATGAAACTAAAGTAGATGCTATGATCTAAATTATATGTTATGAAGGTGGAATTTATCATTTTTTTGAATGTTTGAATGGATACGATGAGAACATCTATATTTAGTTTGCTTTAAGCTGGAATAGTGACTGTAAAATTTAGGTTGGAGGTATAGAGTTTGTTATTAAAGAGGAGTCAATTTCTAAGGCCACAATTTTATGATGTGAGGGTAGAAGATTTAAAAGACTCACCAATTGATAAATTTGGTAGTATATTTAGTCACTGATTTAATCATTTTTATTCACTGATATATTTAGTAATTAATGTAGTCATTGATTTTTTTAAATTGGTCACTTAGTAATTTTTATTCACTTATTTCTGTCCATTGGTAGTTTATTTAGTCATTAATTTTAATCACAATTTTGATAAATTTGGTAGTATATTTAGTCATTTTTATTCATGTTGATTTCATTCATCATCATTGTGTAGTCCTTGTCACATTTTTTTGAGTATTTTGACTTGAAGAAAATGAATATCACATGAGGCAACCTCAATCCTTTAAGGCACATTCTTTCACGACAAATCTTGGCAAGCTCTTTCACATGTGCAATCATTAATCATCCTACATTTTATTAAATATTAGGCATGGGATTCAAAATATTCCAAATTTTTTTATTCAATTTTTAATATTAATCCTTGGTGGTGGTAATTCACTTTAATCTGGGTCCCTTTTCAATCGTAAAACAATTTGGTAAAGCTTTAAAAGTCATGGGAGGAGAAAGAGTCAAAACTGAGCCATTATCATGTGATGAAACTAAAGAAGATGCTATGATCTAAAGTATATGTTATGAAGGTGGAATTTATCATTTTTTTGAATGTTTGAATGGATACGATGAGAACATCTATATTTAGTTTGATTTAACCTAGAATAGTGACTGTAAAATTTAGGTTGGACGTATAAAGTTTGTTATTAAAGAGGAGTCAATTTCTAAGGCCACAATTTTATGATGTGAGGGTAGAAGATTGAAAAGACTCACCAATTGATAAATTTGGTAGTATATTTAGTCATTGATTTAATCATTGATTGCTATAATCTGGTTACTTATTTAGTCTTTTTTATTCACTGATATATTTAGTCATTAATGTAGTCATTGATTTTTTTATTGGTCACTTATTTAGTAATTTTTATTCACTTATTTCTGTCCATTGGTATTTTATTTAGTCATTAATTTTAATCATAATTTTGATCAATTTGGTAGTATATTTAGTCATTTTTATTCATGTTGATTTCATTCATCATCATTGTGTAGTCCTTGTCACATTTTTTCTTAGTATTTTGACTTGAAGAAAATGAATATCACACGAGGCAACCTCAATCCTTTAAGGCACATTATTTCATGACAAATCTTGGCAAGCTCTTTCACATGTGCAATCATTAATCATCTTACATTTTATTAAATATTAGGCATGGGATTCAAAATATTCCAAATTTTTTAATTCAATTTTTAATGTTAATCCTTGGTGGTGGTAATTCACTTTAATTTGGGTCCCTTTTGAATCGTAAAACAATTTGGTAAAACTTTAAAAGTCATGGGAGGAGAGAGATTCAAAATTGAGCCATTATCATGTGATGAAACTAAAGTAGATACTATGATCTAAAGTATATGTTATGAAGGTGGAATTTATCATTTTTTTGAATGTTTGAATGGATACGATGAGAACATCTATATTTAGTTTGCTTTGAGCTAGAATAGTGACTGTAAAATTTAGGTTGGAGGTATAGAGTTTATTATTAAAGAGGAGTCAATTTCTAAGGCCACAATTTTATGATGTGAGGGTAGAAGATTGAAAAGACTCACCAAAGTTCAAGACCTAGAAGGGTTGAAAAAATTATTCATTGAAGGAGAAGCACCAATGAAGTTGTACGGAGTCTTTGATAGACAGAGCTTGTTTAACCTTTGGGATAAGGTATGCTTCACCATCATGAAATATTTTACCCTTGAAGGTCATTTTAAGTGATTTTATCATTATAATTTCACTCTTTTTAATCACTTTCATCACAATATATTAGTTATCTTCCCCTTATTCCTCATGTTATGCCTAGAGATATCTATTAAGTCTGTCAAAAATTCCCTAGAAAAAAACCTAGTTGCCTCTACCATTCCACTCCACCAAGGTCTTATCTTCAATATTTATCACTTTCACCTTATGTTGTGTCCCTCTAATCCTTTAAATTCATAGGTTTTAGATAGTTCCCATGACAACGACCCTAATGATCACATTATCTTGAGTGTCATATTTGGTTCTATGGGTCCCCATGGTTCCCTACACTTTTCCAATAAAGTTGTTCCCCCCCTCTTCAAACCTATCCGCTAAGTTTGAAATATTTTTCCCTCTGAGATTGGGCTCTGGTTGTCCCTTATTGATAGCTATGACTTCTAGATCCCTGAACACTTCTGACTCTTTGGCTTTCAAAGGGCTATTGGAGCTAAAAAATAATGCTTCCTTTTAGGCAATAAAAAGAGGAAATCAATTGTTTAGATCAATTATGAGAAGATGAATTAGGGAAAGAGTAATAAAAATAAAGTGGGAGGGGTGGAGCCTCTAAATTTGGCCTGTGACAAAGAGCACTTGGATGCCTAGGTGCAAGGTGATGAGGTTGTGGAGGAAGGGTCTAGTTTTAAATTTTAGAGTTATATGAAAATAAAGTCAATAAATATCAATAGATCCAATAGATTGGCAGGGGAAAAAAATCATTGGTAAAGACTATGGATGATCCCTCTACTTTATATTAGGGGGAGGAAGCAAGTAAATTAAAAGATAAACTCAATCTTGATTAGTAATTGGAGGAGGGAACCAATTATTTTGAGGAGATAAACAACTCCACTTATGATTCTGACAAGGAGAATTTCATGGAGGATAGTAAGAGGAGAGCTAGATTGAAATGGAGTTGAACAAAGTGAAGAAGGGTTTGTACTCCCTTCAAAATAAAATGAAGGTGCTAACCATTGTTTTCTTGAAAGTTTTCCATTGTGTGGCTTCTTCCTTGATGATTCTATAAGACCTCCTAAAAGAAGATAAAGATATATAAGAAAAATTTTCTATCATGGAGGACCTTATCAAGTTCATCAAAGAATATTGGAAATATTTGATCAAAAACTAGTGTTTTTGTTATGGTTAATCCCTAGTCTATTTGCTTTTTACCATTTTTATTTTATCTATCTATTGTTTTTTGGTTGTTAGTGGCCTTTGGCCTATTCTTTTGCCCCTTGGGATTTTTTTACTTGGGCTCTGCACCCTCTTTATAGACTTATAATATGAAAAATATATAATCAATTTATTTATAAATGCTCACTTATTGAAAGAAGAATTTAGAAAACCTTCAATATGTATTATAAATGATGATTACAAATACCCATTACACTATTTTACTTGTTACATTCTACATTCGGGGGTATCTTTTCATTTTCCATTTAATGCATAAGTAGTAGTATAGATATTTTAAATATATATATCTAAAAAATATAGAGATGTCAAATTGTAGACTCCTATTTTAGATTTGTTACATACCATACTAATTAAAACTCCATTAACTTCTTCATTAATTTATAACTAACAAGAATATGAAAAAATTTAGGTCATAATATTAAGTACAAGAAAGGTAATTCCAATTAGGTTACAAATTTCTTAAGTCACCTCCAATTAAGTAATAAGAATACCTTAATATAAGGCACAAGAAAAGTAGCTAAAATTACATTGAAAATTAATTATGTGACCTCTAATTATAACACTAACAATATTCTTGGATTTATGTGGCCATGAGACTTTTAAATGGCCCATATTGTATGGCACTAATCCTTAATTTTATTCACAGACCACATAAAATGCATAAATATTATTTTGATCAATTTATAGATCATTGATATGATGAATCCATGAATATTTCTCATGAATCAACATTTATATCATTAGGGAATGTATCTTACTCTAATTTTAAACTCAAGATGAATTAATAAATGTTTGGGTATTAGATACAGGTGCCGTGAAACATATGACATAAAACATAGAAAAACGTAATCAATAATTTATTTACACATAATTAAATAGATATTAAGAAGGTAAAATACTAAAATTTTATTGAGAAAAGGTATTCTTACAACGGATACAACATAGAAATATGTGTCTATGCTTTGGAAAATAAGTTAACACAAAGTGTGTTTCTTAGTGTTGTGATTGAGAAAACTAAGTTACAATGCTTTTTTTTTACTTATACAGCTCCAAAATAGACAAAAAACACTAATAATATCCTTTAACATGAACACATTCAAACTATTTCATAAATTAGTGGGCCAAGCTATCTAATAGCTAGTACATGATAAACATCAACTATGTCATTTTTTTCAAATATTTTAGTGGCCACCATGTGAAGGTCCTTTATTTCTCTTTTAGATAGATAGATCAATATATTTTGTCTTCATCATCATAAGGTATGTTACTTGTGACCTTTAAAATATTTACATTTGCATCTCCTATTCCTTTCAATTTAAATCCATGTATAATAGATAGTGAGTGATCTGCATAATGCCCATAGTAGCACCATCAAATGAATCTAACACCTAGACTTTTTCCTCTTAGATTTTATCAATAAATGTTTTCAAAAACAATATTAATACATATTATATTAAGATATAAAACATTTTAAGCATGAATAATCACAAGACATTAGGACAAATAACTGAAAACTATTATATTACCTCAACTAATTTAGCATAACTATGATGATTGTGCTACACATTCTTGTCCAGTTCATCATGATCACTATCAATATCAGTAGCTCTATTGACATCATTAAGGAATTTTTATTTTCTGATTACTTTTATAAAATTTATTTTCATGTGGTTTAACCATCCTATAAAAAAAATATACAAAGCATTCAATAGTCAAGTGAAGAATGCAAGCTATAAATTTGTCTAAAAAAACATTTTCTAGATCACTCCAATAATAAAGAAACTAGGTTGGATTATCCTATGCTTAGATTTCAATAATCTACATATTAAGAGGAATTTGTATATAAAATTTACAAACAAGAATAAATGAGATCAATATAGCCTCTTACCTCAGCTAAATCCATGGATTTATGCTCATTCTATGCATAAATTATAGGGTTAACAAAGGCAACCAACTGCAAAACTTGTTGAGTGAGATTGAATATAGAACTCATTACCTATTGGTACCTTTCATCTTAGTTGACATGATCTAGAGAGGCTCTTATTAGGAATTTAATAGATGGCTATGAAATCTCTATTGATGAACTATATTTCCAATTCATCCCACTCTTAGATTTACTAGGTCCATTTAGTGCTTCTATATAATTGACAATATCTTCTGCACCTGCTTCTCTATTATTGTTTTACACCTAAAATACACTATCAATTTCAAGATATAGTTAATTCAATAAAAAATAAAAATAAATAACATAATGTAAATTGAACTAAAAAGTGATGCACTTATTGTAAATTTGTCTATTTTGGCCTACAACATGCCTCGATCAAATGTATATCCAACCCTCACATTATCTCTTGCTCTTTTGCCTCTATTACTCTTTGACAAATATTCTTTGGAATGCATAGTTTCTTTGAATACCTCCCACTATTAGGGAGATAGATTAGAGTCTAACCTCTCTTTTCCCTCCATGATTCTTTTTACAATTGTATCTAAAATTGTTCTTCAAAGTTCTCATCTTTTACTTATAATACTTTTTAGATATTTGTCCACCAGGAGTCTCAAAATCATTTTCTATTTTTTGTAGAACATTTTTCACATTTCATGGATCTTTCTCTATAAAACTTGATTTTCAAATGTCCAAATGGGCCCTACATCTTACACCCAACTTAGAGGCCCACTTTGTAGTGTTTGGCCCAATGGGCTCACCATCTATCGATACCTCAACTAAGAATGGCTTCTTGCCTTCTAATTTTCATTCTATTTCATTCCTCTTTGTAGACTTGTATAAATCTTGATTGAATATTTATATTTTCACAAATTCAAACATATCTTTTATTAAACCACTACCAGTAGTTCTAGATGATCCATTAGTTCCATCAAATTTTCTAGATGCAACATATGCACTCTGAGGCATAACAAATGCAAGCGGTCTCTCTTTATGACTTTCATTAACCAGAACTTCATGCTCCTTGGCCACATCAAGTGTGGCATGAGTAGGTATATTATTACTAGTATCTATAAATTATAATTCAAATACATCCTTTAATGTTGAATAAATCATTTGCATCCCTATTATTCCTTTGCTCTATTTTTATTCAATAATATCTCTTAGAATTTGTGCTAAGAGATCATCACAATGTTGCACATCACCATATGATATATCAAGCTACACATCACCATATATTATATTAGGATACACATCACCATGTGCTATATCAAGATATAGATCACCATATGCTATATCAAGCTGCACATCATCACAACTATTGTTTTCAACAACTACATTTGTTGAATCACAAATGCATTGGCTTCTACAAGATGGTGGCACTGTATCTTTTCTTTCTTTTTGTTTTTATACACATTTCTTTTCACTCTTTTTCTTGCGTATAAAACAAAAAAATATATCATATTATATCTTATATACATAAATCTCTTGCCTATAAAATTTAATTAAACACTATTAAACAAATAATATACTACTTAGTGGATTTACAACTTGCTTGTTTGTCAAACCAAGACGCGATAAATATTCATTACTCTTGGCCATGTTTTCTCTACAAAAGGACTCATAATTTGTCAATAAAATTTTAGAATTATGATCACTATCATAAACTAAATTTCACTTTACAGCCCTTTTCCATATTTCCTAAAGTCTAAATAAATAATAATGTATAAATCAGCAACTTGAATCAATAAAATTTTATTGAGTTCATAAGTTGATAATTGTTGACTTTCTAATCTGATAATAACTAAAAATGTAAACTTAAAAAATAATTTAGTTTATAGATTAAAAATAATTTGTAATAAAAAACCAACAAGATGTTTACAATTACAGGGATCAGACTATCAATATGACTATCCCTTATTTCAACTAGATATTGAAACTTATAAATCCTAATCACTCATGTCTACATCTGCTTGATTTTCTTCCTCATCCTCATATATGAGATGAAATACATTCTCTATTCCTATCTCTTCACTGGTAATCATAATCTCTTCTTCAAACACTCCATCATCATCTTCATCCACTTCTTTGAATGTTTCTTGTAAATTAACATATTTCTCATCAGGCATTATATCGACAACTTCCATGAATTTTAGTTTGAAATGAAACTCTATTTGAATGACATACAACCATCTTGGGCTTCTTAAATCATCAATTATAAATTATTGGTTCATTTTAGGCTGGGAACATATGGCTCATCTATCTCTGATAAAAATTGTCTTGTACTTGCATGTAAAAATCCATACTCATCAAATTATAATGAAAATGGTCAGATATACTTACATTTTAATAATATAGGACTATTTTAACCAAATTACATTTGAATAATTTCTTGGATGAATCCAACATAAAATTTCTTCTCAGTTTTGTGAATAACTTCAGCACTAATAACACAATCATAATTTGTCTTTCCTTTATCTTTTTCTTCCACTCTTAGATAACTACCATAGGCCCACATTCCAATAAAATGCATAGCCCATAAATGTGGATATTGTGAAATCTCACTTTCCTCCATTGTTATATCTTGACCTTCTTCTTTTGCATCACAGACTGCATTAGCAATCCATTTTTCAAATTTTGGAAAATAATCACCTCTAATCAAATCATGACATTTGCACTTTTGAGGTCGATGTTGCATCCAAGATTGATTATATTCTTCATATTTTATACATATAATATTAACATACAAATATTAATATTAATAATATAAATGTGTAAATGCAATTGAGTAAATAAATTATTGTGTAAATTTGTTTTACCTATGCCACTTATCAAACAAACATGCATTTTGAAGAATATAGGCATGAATCACAGTTCTTTCTTGATGTGATAGCTTAAAGTGACATCCATTTCCTTCTAATACTTCACTTTAAACTCTTTCATCTTCATCATCATACCATACACATTGATTGACATTTAAAAAATCCTTCATATATTCTATGCAAAATCCCATTACCTCTCGCATTGAATATCCCTCAGACATGTTGCCTTCTGATTTTGCTCTAGTATGAACAATGTTTTTCAAAACCTTCATATATCATTCTATAGGATACATCCATCTTAATCTTACTAGGCCACCATGCTCTAGTTCATATTATAGATGTATCAAAATATGCATAGAAATGTTAAAGATTATTTGTGGAAATTCTTATTCTAATAGACAAAGGACTTCAACAACCTCCTCCCTCAAACTATCAAAGTTTGAAGGATCTAATACATGTAAACTCATTCTCTTTAATATTAGGCCTAACCTTATAATTTCCAATCTTGGCCCCTTTGCCAAACTTGATATATTTACCATAATAGGTAAATATTACTGATTATGACATGATAGTCGTGGATCTTGAGGCCTCTTAACCATTAATTTTAGTTTTGCTTCTAATACTACTACTTACATCTCTAGTGGTAAAACAAGTCTAAGACATCAACTGTAAGAATTTTGCACATTGTTCCTTTGTCCAAACATAAGAAGCACTAGGTTTTCTATATTTTTCATCATCACATTTTTCAACCCAAAGATTTTGATGAATCTTTAGTTGTCAAAAGTCTGCACATGATGAAATAGTATGAAAATCACCAAAAAGAGTTTCTATAATAGCATAAGCTATATTTTTCTTAGTATGCATAAAGTCAATAGTATTCATAATAGATATATCCTTAAAGTATGGAAACTTATAGAATATTCAAAACCATTTTACATCTCTTCAATTATATGAATCATATCTACTACTATCAATCCCATCATTTTCAATAAATGACATTCTTTTTTGTCCATTCTCAACAATGTAATCACCTATTATTAGCAATGGTGCTTCATGATTCTCTTCTTGACCATTCAAATTTGTTTTTTTTTGATGATATGGATGATCCATTTTAAGGTAACTATGATTTAGATAATAAATACACTTATGCAAACTTCTTAAGTGCCTCACAAAATCATTAAATTTGCAAGCAGGACATCCATTGTATCCATGAACACTGAGACCAAACAATATGCCATATGTAGGTTGATCATGAAACATAAACAATAAGGAAGCTCTTAAAATGAATTTGATTGAATGACCATCCCTTAAAGATTGAATTTATTCAATTCCTTTCCATAATTACATTAGCTCATCATATAATGTCTCTAGATAATCATCGATTGTATCTGAAGTCACACTTTTTTTCCTAGTATAATCAATGATAGCATTAAGAAAAATGGTTTAGTTGCTAACCATGGAGGAAATTTATAATTTATAAAAAGCACTGGCCAAGTTGACCATTTATTACTTTGATCTAAGAATGGCTTCACCCCATTTAGAGCTAAAACCAACCTTATATTATGAGGATCTCAAGAAAAATTAGGCCATTTATTATCAACTTCCATCCACATCTTAGAATCAGGCACAAGTCATTATTTTCCATTAGTGCTCTTATTTTGGGCATGTCATTTCATAAGTTCAATAATGTCTCTTCACCTATACATTTGGAGTAATCATGGGATTATCGAAAGTGGCAAAGAACCTTTCTAGGAACCATAGCTAATTTTAAACCTTGTCTATACCTTGCTTCATGACATTTCAGACATTCACTCTCACTTGCAAGATTATTATGAAATAATACACAACTATTCACACCTGGGTGGATGTTTTCATACACTAAACCTAGCTTAGTGATTTGATTTTTACATTGAATTCATTTTTTTAGCAATGTGGATTCAGGTGGTAAAAACAAACTTAATAATGCCAATAATTGATCTACACTCTCATTTGTCCAACCAAACACCACTTGCAAGTTAATAATTTAAAGGATTATTGTCAAACAACTTAACTTAAAATTAATATACACATGATTTAAATCATCCTCCATCAACTTGACCTAATCATTGTTTAGACCCTCATTCAGCATTCCATCAACTTTAAACCCTTCATCTAACATTGTTGCCTCTTCATCTATGTTTGGTGTCACTTCATCTATGTTTGTTGCCTCTTCATCTCTCACACTCTATAATTCTATCATATCTTCATGATAGTTATAATCCCAAGGGATTATACCACTATGCCCATATCTTATCATATATCTATAAATCAGATTTCTTTTTCTCACCTTTTCACCAAGATAGTTATTACATGAACATGGATATTTATCCATGTCCCTCTCATCAGCTACTCTCTCATCAAATGCATGGTATTGATTTGTAGTCAACCTTCGACATTGATCCATACATAATGTTCTACACATAGAAACAAAAATCTTTTGGGGAAAAATTATCAAGCCAAAAGTTTAAGATTTTTTTGAAAATATCAAGAAAAAATTAGATTAAAAAAATATAAAAAATTGTAGAATAAGAGACAAAAACAAAATTTTTCAACTAAAATATATTTCCATAGCAATAGAGTTATAGAGATAAAATAAAATAAAGTTTAACTAATGAATTGTAAAAAATATATTTTTGTAGTTTATAATCAAATTGTTGATTACATTACATTATACATATTTTAAAATCAAAGCATTACTTCACATTGCATAACTAATAAATAGATGCTGATAGATGACAAAATTTCAATTACATTATAGTTTTTACAAATTCAACCTAAGTAGTTATGCAATTACTTCACATTGCATAACTAATAACTAGGAGAAACTACCAATTGCATTTGCTTGTAATGGCATTCCATGAAACTATATTTCTTTGAGGAATGGTTCAAATAGTTCACTACCTTGTCTATGCTACCACATTTTTCATACATGTCTAATAAAGTATTTTATCAAACAATTCATTGCCTTGTTACTATGGCTAAAATCATAAAATAAGTGCTTTCAAACAAGCTATGCATGATTGGAAAAAATATATCAAAGCATTATAGTAAGCAATAGCATAGACAAGGCAGTGAACTTGCTAAAAAAAATGCCTCAAATAAATGTGGTCTCATGGTGATGGAAATCTATGACTATCTATAAAAATTTAATTGTCATGGTGTTTGTCATGGCATTCCATCACCATGAGACAACATTTTTTTGAGGCATTTATTCAAAAAATCATAAAATTCATCCCAAGAGTCCATATTCCTTTTACAATTATTCCAAGAGTCATTCATAAGCATCCCATATCATGTTCATGTGAAAGACATTTGTATTTTGATCATTGATATGTTTTTTGTCTCTTACTATAGCCTCACAATACATTCAAATAGATTTGGTGGGTGTGTGGGAACCAAAGGAAGTGAAAAGATAGTTACCACTTCCCCACAGCATGTAATAAATTCACTTACAGTGTTGTGTTATATAGAGATGGGTTATCATGGCCCCATGATAGTTCAAAGAAGGTCTTGTATGCTAACAATAAGCTGCAATAATTATATAAAGTATGTCCCACATTCCTACCATAGTTAAATCTAATGATTATAGTGATATGGTAAATAGTGAAGGGATGCCAAAGGATCTCATGGTCCCATGATGGCTAGATCAAAGGTTAGCGGTAACGTAGTATGATCTATAAGGAGTATCATGTATCCCACCATCTTGCCATTCATAATATATGAGACACATATTTTTTATTTTTATATTCTCATCAATTTTATTATTTTATCACAGAATGTCTCACTATGAAAGGGTTAGGCAATGGATATTAGCCACCCAAACCGTAATATACATAGTTAGATATATTAACTCTTTGAGTCTTCACTCTATATTTTTCTTGACATTCTAGGTCAAAAATTTAACTATAGAAGGTAAATATGAATCATAATAAATGAATTATCTACTCAAGAACCTCATTAGAATCATTTTAGCACATATCATAGCCCCACGATAGTTCAAATAAGGTCTTGAGGGCTAGCAGTAAGTGGTAATAGTTATATAAAGTATGTCGCATGCTCTCATCATAGTTAAATCTAATGCTTGCAGTGATATGGTAAATAGTGAAGGGATGCCAAAGGATCCCACAATCCTATGATGGTCATATCAAAGGTTGGTAATAACATGATATGAGTTATAAGGGGTAACATGTATCCTACCATCCCTTGATGATGTGTATTGAGGATTGTGGGGTGGCAGTAAGTGATGAAAAATGTGGTATAACTGTCCAAAAGCTCCTATGGTCCTGTGATAGATGTAAATAGGTCTTGCAATGATGTGGTAAAGTATTAAATGCTAAAATGACTATCACCACCACAAAATGCTTATCATTGATGCCCATGATTGAAGTACCTACCTAATCAATGGATTGGACCAAATTAACAATTTGTGTTTGAAAGACTTAAATGTTGAGATTTGTCAATTTCATGGCATGAGCTAGAGTAATGATGAAATGACCAACTCTATAGTAGAATAAAATTTTGAATTTATCTATATTTCATCAATCAATCAAATTCAATGGTGATTGTGGATGGTGATTTCAAGATCTGTGTGTTCACTTCAGCCATCTTCCAACTAGGTAAGTCTACCTCATCACTTTCTTCATAAAAGTTAGTATTTAGTTTGTTATTTATTTTCAACTAGTTTGGTAGAGCAAGTGACTATCGAAACACTAGTTCAAACTATGTCACTTAAGAAATCTAAGTTTACAAGTAAGAGCACTAAAACCCCTATTCCCAATAAGTAGCCCCTTCAATAGTCACTGGTGGACATTTTTCCAAATTTAATTGATAAAGGGTATAATAAACTATTCAAGGATGTAGCAGAAGGGTGTCAAAATCCTAGAGTCCCTATCTTAGGATGGAACCTTTTTTGGTATTTTTGTGAAAAGTGATATGGATAGGGACTAGTTTCAAACCCATGAAATTTGAATTTGTCTAAGCTTTTGGTGACAAATGTAATCATTATTTTGGATTTGATTTGCATATTGGTACAACACTATCATCCAGCCACCAAAACTATTAGGTTGTTGAATGGGTCACCATTAGTGGCTATAGATGGAAATGTAATCATTGATTACTTCATACTTAACAAGTAATCCCTCAAAAAATTGACTTGCAGAAGAGTGAGAAAGAATATACTAGTCTAATAAATACAAATAGGAGTGATGAGTTACCCATAAACATGAGGAAAGGGGCCAACAATAGAAGGATTTCAATCCCAACCACTATAGTTGAGCCTTTTCCAGTTGATGACTTTGTTGTGTATTTTAAAAGGACATATTTTGCTTTATGTCAAGTGCTAGGAATTGATGCCCAATATAGAATACCAGTTGGCATGATAATGATGGCCATGAGAATATATAACCTAGAGGTTAATGTTGAGTATGATTTTGCATCATTTACTGAGTAGAAATTACCTGACATATTTTTTCAAATAAGGGAGAACAAGACACCTATTGAGTTCAAATATTATTCTTTGTTGTGTTATTTAATTTTGTATCAGAATAGAAGGAATTGGCCTAGAAGGATGGATTTGAGTATGATTGATCAAAAGGGACAAAGATTGCTTACATAGTGTTAGTGTTACAAATGGGACACTCATTATTAGAATAACAACTATGTTGTGTTCCATGATGGTTTCTCAATCATAATAATGAATTCCCTTGGTAGCCTTTTTCCTAGATTGACCAAAGAGGTTAGAGAATTGTTTAGGCCTCTTGCTCATAGGCTAAAATAGGGTCACAAACATAATTTTTATGATTGGTCTTTTTTTCGTGACCATATTATAATCAGAGTATATGGGTGTACTCAGCCACCCCATGTGTTGCCAAAATTTATGCCAAATAGAATTTCTTTTCTTGAATTCATGTGGTAGATGCTCTAGATGGAGAAAGATGTGATGAGAAAACATAATAATGGCACATTTCTTCTAGATTACACTATGTTTGGTGAATGGTACATTGGTTCATATACCTTAGAGGAGTTTCAAGCCTATTTTAGGGCTAAATATTCTTTAAAATTAGGGATAGAAAGGGTTTGTGATCCAAAGGGTCACATGAACTTGTTTAGACAAGTCATCCTTACCAGGATGGGGATATCCCATCAAGTCAATTTTGATGAGGATGTGATCAAAAATTGTGTCGCTTTTCAAGAGGTATACAATAAGAAAATAAAATAGGAAATTTTGAAGAAGATTGAGGATGACAAAAGAAAAAAAAACCCTAATTTTTTAGGATTTTTTGTTGAAGAGAAGGACCCTTTAAAAAGAATAGATTTGATAATTGATAATTTTGAAAAAATATATGGCAATTCTAAGAAGAAAACTATAAAGGATACCAACTTACTTGTAAAAAATCTAATAGGAGTTGTGATTCATGAACCTAGTCCAAATGCAATGCCAGTGAAAGATCTAGCTGTTCCTGGTTCACCACCTGCCAAAAGGTAAAAGATTGATGATGTTTCTCCACTAGTTCCATATGAAATGATTGAAGGAGTTGGTTACTCTAAGGAGGTGGCCAATATTTTGTGGTAGATGGGAGAGGAAAAGGAAGTTGATTGACCCCTTGTTGGTTAAGAAATAGAAACACACAAACCAAAATCAAGAATGGATGAATAGGCACAAGGTGAACCTGAACTACAAGAAGACGAAAAGGTTATGTCTTTTATGAGGTTCATCAAGGATGATGATTTCATCAATACCCCATAATTAAAATATTTTTGGCTCAAAATGAAGATGAAAGAATTTGAAGAAAATGTGGAAATAAATAAAATGGGTGTTGATGAATCTCAGCATGATCAAATTATGACACAAACTTTTAAGGATTTGAAAATTGATGAAATAAATGTTAGCCCTGATGAGGCTAGAAAAATGGTTTTAAAGACTAATATGTTGATCATACCTAGCCTTGAATTGAAGAAAATGTTTTTGTTAGACCAAGTGAGAAATCAAGATGACCCCATGATGGTTTCTAATTTTGATTATGAGGATGGTGTCAACAGTTATGGGTTTAACCCAAAGACAGACTCTAGCAATATGGGCCAGACAAAATAAAACCAACAAGCCAAGATTTCTTGATGTATTCCAAGAGTTGAGGGGAATTACTATGGTGAAAACATTTTAGGATACATTATTACTTGAAGCTTCCACCCTTAGTGTGCACTCTACAATGTTCACATAAGAGGCTATCAATAAAATGGATAAAATATTACTCAAATATGAAAAAACTCAAATTGAAATGAATGATGAAGTGAATAGGACGTATTTGGAAAATTTCAAACTAAAGCAGAAATTAAAGGGTGGTGATTCTTAAAACCAAAAAATTATGCCATACCAAGACCATGTGCCATAAATAATCAATGATAGTATAGTCCTAGTTGATCAATTGAATGCATTGAGGTTGAAGTTGGAGAAAGAAATTGAGGATTTGAAAAATCAAAATGAGAAGACATAAGATGAGGCCAAATTGAAAATACTTGAGGTGTGTGATAAGATTTTGGAATATAGAGTAAAATTTGTTATCAACAAGTTAGGAGATGTGCATGAATGTTATTCTTCCTTGTCTTAGGCTATTTATCAGGTGAAGATCAATCTTTCTATTTTTGATCCAATATACAAGAAATGGCAACTTGCACACCATACATTGCTAACCTTGTGCAAAGTTCTATAAAGAGATCCAAGTGATCAGGCCTCACTTAAGCCAATAGAGAAGATAGTGAAAATGACCTTGGATGAATTCTAGTATGTGAATGTTGAGAGGCAAAAAGTGTAGGAAAAAATTGATTCTTTTGCTACTTTTAAACACTAATTTATTCTTTCCATTTAGATAGAGGATAAAAGGATCAAAGGTTTTGATGCATGGAAAAGTGAATATGGTCAAAAAGTTTCTCAAGTTATTTATTTCTTGAAAAAGGATCAAAATATAAATATTCTCAATTTCAATGTCATTTTGGATAGATTAATTTCTTTGGATGTTGGATATGCAAAGTTCATCATTGATGTTAAAGTGCTACTGGACCAAAGATGGAAAGATCACTAGGCTAGCCTGCTCCAGATCCAATAATATAAATGGATTAGTGATTTCATAGTGTACCAATAGGAGAATCAGTATTTGATAACTAAATAATAAGTAGGCCAAGTATGCAAAAGATAAATGAGCATCAAGCTAGCATAAACATGGCACCAACAAATCTTTGATGTCATCCTATTTTGTCTTTTTCTTATTTTTATGCTTTCCAATATGTATTCAAAATATATTTGGTGATCTTTTTAAGACTTGTGAAAAATTATATGTTTTAATAGGTCATATTATGGGGTGAGTATATTAAAATTATTTTTTTTGAATGTGAAAGTTATAAATATTTTAGCTTCCTTCACCCCTATAAGAAGGAAACCAAGACCTTGTAAAAGTTCTTTCAGAATTTGTAGCTTCCCTAGGGAGAAACTTTTGGAATGAATATAAAACCAATAGGGTTTTTTTTAATAGAATGAATTTTTAATAAATACTAATTTTGTTTGTAACATAATGAAACAAATATAAACTCCCCATATATAATAATTTTTTGAATCAATACGAATGAAAAAATAGTCCCCTAAACCCTAAACTCCCTGTATGGTTCTAGTACTCAATTGCCTATGTAACTACTATAAGTTGCAAATCAAAAAGATTTATATTTTGTGTATAATTTGATGAGGGTTTTAAATTAAATATAAATTCACTATAGAGGGTGTCCCTAAATTTGACTTCATTGTAGAGGGTCTTGCTGAGTTCAAATTCTTTGTAGCAAAATCCAAATTCCTTGCCTACCTTTTTAGGTGTATCTAAGTCCTCTCCAAACAAGATTTATTACCCATAAAAGTCATTATTGTAACCCAAAAAACCTCAATTTTAGGCTAATTACCAACTAATGAAATGAGGAAATATTCAATGAATACACTCCCACCAGAAATATTTTTTTAAGTTTCATCTAATTTGTATTTGCATGAGTAACTATTTAGTCATTTCTATTTGTATGATTAAATAATTTTTTATTATATGACTAAATTAGTCATTTATTTACACATTTATAGTTGAGTTGAAAAAAATTAGTAGAATTTAGACATTTTTATTTGTTGTGACTAAATATTTCAGCCATGTAGTCATTTATTTGCCAAATTCTACTAGTGGTTGGCTCTATGGTAGAATATTTGATTAGGCATATTAATGGAATTATATATTTCACATTTGAAGATTTAAAGAGAATATTGATATATGGTTGGAATACATTATGAAATTTGATCTTCTGTTTCAAATATTATATCATCCATCTAATAAAAAAAAATTTATTGAGGTTCAAAGTTGACTTCTCAGGCAAATAGCAATGGTCCCCATACTTCGTCTATTTTAGACAATGTTAAGGATCAGGACCAGATGGATATCTAATGTCTCATTGGTAATAATGCAATGAATATATATGGTGCATGTTGATTTAAATGAGTCAAATTTTTCATTGGTTAAAAAATTTAAAGATCGAGCTCCTTACAAAAATATCATGGAAATGTTTATTCTAAGGTGTTAGGAAGTAGTGAGATGAGGACAAGTGTTCAAAGTTTAACATTAAGTAATGGTAAAGATAAAGATTATTTAAGATATAAAAATTATCATATGTTTATAAATATACATATCAATTCCATAGATTTATCGAGATGATTTTAAGGTGTCCAATGTTTAACATATATAAAGACCGAGATACAAGTGAAAGATTGATAGATTACATTAAGTCAAATAGTTAAAATGAAGATCCAAAGATGAGAGATGAAAGGTAAAGGTCAAGTTAATTAAAATAAAATATATGGTGTATTATTTATCTAAGCATTTACTACATGAGATGATAGAATGGTGTTCAAGGTTTAGTTGTGACTATTAGGATTTGAATATTTGAATTTGTAAAGGAAAAAACTAGTGCTCTATATTTTGGCTATACTTTTGATCTAGGATGAATTTATTGATGGAGTAAAAATAAAGTTTATATATGACTCCATGGCACATCTAAATAACATATTTATAAGATATTAATGTATGTACATACAAATATATTAATCTCCAATTTTGAATATGTGTTTGACTATGTCCTGAAAGTGACCCAAGAAGGATATTTGAGTCAGTGTTGTTGTTTTAATGTTTCATGATGACTTAACTATTAGAAGGTATTATAAACTTAATAAGGATATTATATATATATATATATATATATATATATATATATATATATATATATATATATATATATATATATATATATATATATATATATATATATATATATATATATATATATATATATATATATATATATATATATATATATAATGGATCTATGATCAATCTATATTGAGTATGAACAAATATTAAGAACTTGATTATGTGTTCATTCATAGTGTTCTTATGTAAAAGGTCTATGTTTGAGTTGATTGAGAATATATAGAGGTGAGAAGAGATGATTGTAATAATTTAAGGATATTTAAGGGGACATAAAGAGTGGACCCATGTATTTGAAAGTGGTCCTTTTTTCTTTTTTTCTCAATGATGTGCTAAATGGGTGAATAGGTCTATATGAGCCCTATAAGAGCTAAAAACACCTAATTGAAAGGTGTAGATGCTTAAGGGTGACCCATATATGTTATGGCCAACATAAGAAGATTATTTTTATCCATGTCTTAATTTGAGAGAATAATTAAGGGTTAAGTCAATTTTAATGGTTAACCAAGGTGTTGATAATCATGTATGCTCTATAAATAGTGAAACCAAAGATGATGGTTTCTAGATTTAAGAGAGGCTTTTGTGTGTGGTTTAGAGTAAAGAGTTGAGAGGCAAAGGAGAGTAAGTGTGCCTAATGGATGAGATTTTGATAAAATTTGATTTAGTTATGTGTGTATGACCATTTGATCATGTTGTTGATGTAGTGATAAAGTTTTTGATGATGAGTGAATAATGATCTAAAAGGTGGATTTAGATGCATTGAGTGTGTAGAGTTAAATAAAGGTGATATAATTTTTATCTCCATAAAATTGGTAGGAAATCAGTGTTCAAGGATATTTTATTTTCATAGGTGTTTTTGTTTTTGCTCAACATCTAGGGAATTATAGCCTCCTTCCAAGGTAAAATCTGCTAAAGGTCTAGTTGTTGTGGTAACTTAGCTAGATAGGTGTAGTATCTCCTTGTGGGATTATAGTCTCACTAAAATAATTGATTGTAGTTCTTTAATAAGTTGTTGATGGTCTAAATTTATTCTTTTTATTATAATAAAATATTCAAATTACATGTTCTAGTGGGTTTTCTCCCCCAACAAGGTTTCTCACACATGTCATGTGTTATGTGCTTGATCTTGCATTATTTCTCTTATTCATTGCTATGAACGATGTGTATGATTCATAAATGATTGTTGTAAATAATTAAGAGTTTTGAAAGGTTTGAAATTGAATTTGGATCATCTAGGTTCATTAATTCACCCCACTCTTAGTGACTATACCTCTAATAATTATTATTAGAGCAGGTCCTTTGGTAAAGGCTTGACAACTTGAAGGTGATCCAATGTACAATATGGGTATTTATCAAATGCAAGGAGGTTTATATAATAATAAAAAACCACTATTAAATAGATCTAATTATGATTTCTGTATTTTAAGGATGAGTACATATATTATGTCCCTAGGGTTTGATGTATGGTAATCTGTTATGGATGGTTATGTTGGTCCTAATACTCCTCCATCTACTCTTGCAAACAAGAAGCTATTTAAGAATAATTCTAAGGAAATGAATGGCTTTAATTGTGGTCTTATAGAGACTTATTTCACAAATTTAATCCATTGTAAATATGATAAAGAGACATGAGATAAATTCTAGATAATTGATGAAGGAGATTCAAAGGTTAAGTTGGCAAAGTTGTAGACTCATCAAAAACAATTTGAGAGCCTTAAAATGAAGGAGGAAAATTCTATGTAATTCTTTCTATAGAGAGTTAATGAGATTATAAATATCATCATAGGTCTTGGATATAACCTTGAATATGATAATGTAGTTCAAAAGGTATTAAGGTCTCTATTTCTCAAGTTTGATCCAAAATTATCTACTATAGAATAAAGTCATGATCTTACTTAGTTGAAGATGGATCAATTGCATGGCACCCTTACTACCTATGATATGAGACTAAATGATGATATATCACCAAATAAGGAAGTAAAAGTAATGATAGAAATGAATCCAAATAAGAATTTCCAAGGTAATAAACCCAAATAGGATGAGATATATGACATTGATGAGGATTAATTAATTTCTTTGATTACTAGGAAATTAAAAATAGGCTCAAGGAAGTATAAGGGTAAACTACCCTTCAAATTTTTCAAATATGGAGAGAAAGGTTATTTTTCTCGTAAGTGACCTCATAATCATGAGAATAATGATGACGAAGAGTATGGTAAAGGCCAAAATGAAGACAAGAAGACATACATGATGAAAGGATTCAAAAAGTATAATGACAAGAAGAAGTCCTTCAAGAACAAGAAGAGTCTCTACACCAAAGAAGATTATAACTCATCAGATGAGAGTGAAGATAGTGACTTAGATTATGATCATGAAGATGATAGTCTTATTGAATATGAAGCCATGTTTATGGTTGAGGAAGGAATTTTTTCATAATAAAAGGAATCTACTTGGAGTGATTCAGATGTTGATAGAGATAAGGTGGACTATGAGACTGAATAATGGATACCCTTGAAGAACTAATGATTGAGAATGAGATTAACAAGAAGATGAATTCTCAAATCAAGGACTATGAGGAGAAATTCAATGTGTATGAAGCAAGAATAAATGAAGATACCAAGGATTATGAATATATTGTCAATAATCTTAGTTATCAATTAGAAATTCTCTCTATAAGCTTGAAATCCAAAGAAGATGAATGTTCAAGGTATGTAATTAAAAATGAGTCATGAAAATCTAGGTTAGAGAAGACATCTAGTAAGGTGAAGTCATTTGTAATATTTTAAAATATCTCAAGTGATCTAGACAATATTCTTAATGATCAAAAGCATTCAAGTGATATAATGGGTCTTGGATACAAAGAAGAACTAGAGAATGTAACTCAAGACAAGATGAAGACTAATGTAAACAAGAACAATATGAATTTGGAGACAAATCATCAAATAAGGAATGAAGGTGTTATCAAAATCAAGACAAATCAGATTAGACAACCAAATGCCATGAGGTATGCAAGTTTCAATGGTTACTATTACATATGTAATTATTTTGGGCATAGAGATATAGAAAGAAAGATACCTATTAGAAATGATTTTACATGGAACTATGATGTGGGTCATTATATAAAAGGTGTGTGAACAAAGTTAAGTGCTTAAACTATATTTATGTGGGACACTTTTCAAACCATTGTCCACATAAGGTTAGACAAGGTGAGTCCTCTTCAAAAAGAGGAGGTTGTTTCATTTGTCATGACATAGGACACATTGCAAGTTTATATCCAATAAAGGTAAGATAAAATGTGTTTCCATCAAGGAGTATTATTTGATACAACTATGAGAATATTGGTCACATTGCTAGATTATTAAATAAAATTTCATAAAGTCAAAATGAGTTCAATCAAGCTCTTAGAGTGCAAGGAAGAAGGCAACTTAACTCATGGAAACCAAAGGGGGTAAGTATGAGACATGATGAGTCTACTAGTCTAAGTAATCTATTTGATATGATGGAGAATGATACAAAAGTTAAAGAGTGTCAAGGTTTCTCATTATATTATCATATTGTGGATAAAGATACTAAGATTAAGGAGAGGACCAAAGTACTGGATGAGGCTAGTTCTAAGGTGTGCAGGTATCTAAGTGAACATTCTAATATTGCTTAGCAAGTTTCATATAGATAACATCAGTTTTATATTCCTAGTGTTGATGTTCCAAACTGAAAGATGGAGTCTTCAAATTAAAATATATGTCATGAATCTATGTTGTCTCCATGTATTGCAAATCTGATCCTAGAAAAAAAGTAGATTGTTGTAGTGGTTGAGCATGTTTTTCTCTTAAGCTTAAGAAGATGAAGAAATATAACTATTAGATGAATAAAAAGGAGAAGGAATATGAGGAGTTGTGGGAAACTCTTGGTTTCATACTATTTTAGGAAATTGCAAAGTAGGGTGTCTCTATTTATGCATCTTAAGAGACTCCTTTCAGTGGAGAAGCAAGTGTTGTTCTGTATATAATGTTTACAAGGTCGGAATGAGTGTTTATATGTGGCCTAACAAGATTTATGTAACATAAAGAATATTTTAATGCTTAGAAAGGTTTGTGTACTTCTTTATGATGAATTTTAGGTATTTTTGTGTCTTGATGATCCTATTTGTACCAATTGAATATTTTTGAGTGCTCTCAATTTTCTTCATTTTAGCTTAAGGGCAAGTAGGCCTAGAATGGGTTATAGGATTCCAATGTCCCAAAAGTTATGGGGGCTCAAATTTTGGTCCATATGTGTGTGATGGTTATCTCCAGGTGTGCAAAAAGTTTTAGATGAGGGTGTTGACTAGGAGGTTTGTTGACCTTGTTTGTTTTGAGATTCTAGGGTTTTAGGCTCTGCTAGAAAAGTGGTTTGCCTTATGAGTTGAGATATAAGGATTTTTAATAGGTTAAATGGGACAAATGTGTTGTGAAATAATTTTTTATAGAGATTTTAAGGGTTTTGGTTTTCAAATTATTCATGTTTTTGTCAATATGGAGACCTAATTGACAAGTTGGTTTCTAAAGTAAGTATGCCATATAGGATGATCTACATGATGAAAATTAGTGTGATTTAAGGGGAATATTATAATACTCTATATATCAATTTTTAGGTCTTTAAGGTGCATATAATAATCATTGTGTGCTCTACAAGTTCTAGGTAGGGCTTCAAGGAGTCTAGACAAAACTAATGAGAATAATAGTGATTTGTGTTTAGTTTCTTCAAAAGATCAAGGTTTGAGTATTTCAAGATGTTTGGTGAGTGGCATGAAGGTTTTTTGGTGGTCTTTAAGGTGGTTTAAGGGAGAAGGCTAGTAAGCTTGTATGGTGGTTATTCATGGTGTGTGGAGATTTGAAGATGCTTAGGAGGTGAAATTGATAAAAAAATATTAGGGGGAGTCTCTCTTAGATGTTTCTTGGTGAGATCCATTAGAATTTAGATTTTTTGTATGTTCTTTATTCATTGGTTGTAATGCTTGGTTGAAGAGAGTATTGACATATTGTAAGAAGAAGTTGGCAAGGCAAGAAGAGGTAGGATCAAGGTAAGGGGGACTTTTTAATATATTTATAAGATGATATTCTCCTATTCGTAGTGTTTTAAGGTCCTCAAGATTAGTTGGTACCCACTTTTTCATTGTGTCAAAGGGGGAAATATTCCTATTGTGAGAGTGCTTGAAGAGAGAAAAGAAAGGTGAGCTATATATTGTTTTATGATGGGTGTTGGCATCAATGAAAAGGGGGATATTGTTGGAGAGTTTTTAATGATGTCATAGAGGTGTCTAGGTGAGTGGATGAAGTGCCTTGATAGTCTACGTGATAATGACAAAGTGTACAATGTTATTGTCCTAGTATGCTTGAAGTAGGTTTAGTTAATCTTCTATTTTGTCATGGTTAGGGATGATTAGGGATGAATATGATGATTTGATGATGTGAAATAGGTCACATAAGATGTCTTATATAACTTGATTACTTGTTTTCATGTGTGTAATTTATCTGGTAGTCAATAGTTTTCATCTAGACCTTTTGGGTCCAGTGGTAAATAAATCTAACTAAGAAGAGTAATGATGTTAGCATTCACACATGTGGATGAGTTAGGGGGATTCGGTCATATGGTTATGGTCACATTAGCCCAATTTTCTATGGTTCAATTTTTAGGTCATGCAATTAAGTAAAACAAAATATATGTGGGTGAAAAGTTGACTTCTTAGATAGAATTCACTAAGCTTCCATAGCCAAATTTGTAAAGGAACTCAAGCAGAGCTAAGTAAAAATATTGATGTAGACATATTTTGCACATTAGTAAATTTTAAGAGTTAATAATATGTTTATATTCAATTTTTTACCTATTTTATATGTTCTAAATTTTAGGTCATGCAATGAAGCACAATAAAAGATATGCAATTGAAACATTGACCTCCCAAGTAGTTTGACTTTGTTTTTTAAGTTTAAAAAGAGTTGAGTAAGTAGTTTGATGATGTTCTTTTTTGCACACATCATGGTATCAAGAGGAAATGGTCACATGGGTTATTTCAATTTTATGCCTAGTTGTTATGCACTCAATTTTAGGTCATGCGATGGACACATCAAAATATATGTATTTATAAATTTGTCCTTCCAGGTATTTATAGGCATAGTTGGCTCTATGGTAGAAAATATGAGTAGGCATATTAATTGCATTATATCTCAAATATTTGAAGATTTCAAGATAATATTGATATATTGTTTGATTCCCCTATGACATATAATCTTATGGTTCAAATATTTGATTATGCATCTAAGCACAATAAAAGTTATTAAGATTCAAAGTTGGATTCCCAAGCATATAACAATGGTCCCCACAATTAATCTATTTTACACGATGTTAAAGTTCAAGACCAAATAGAGATCTAATGGCTCATGGGTAATTATATAGTGAATATATATGGTGAATTTTGATTCAAATGAGTCAAAGTGTGTATTGGTTAATGAATTTAAATATTGATATCCTTCCAAAAGGATCAATGGAGCTTGTTTGTTCCAAGATTTTTAGGAAGTAGAAAGATGAGGACAAGTATTAAAATTTTAATGTTGATAAGAGGTAAAGATCAAGATTATTATAAGATATAATGGTGAGAAGATGATAGTACATATATAGATCAATGATTCATATTGAGCGAGATGATTTTAAGGTGTCTAATGTTTAACATAGATAAATACCCAGCTATGTCTAGGAGATCAATGAAGAGCATTAAGTCAAATAGTCAAGATGATGATCTAGCAATCAACAATGAAATGTAAAGGTAGATTTCCTTATTATAATATCAATGGTGTATTATTTATCTAATCATAAAGGACATGAGATAATAACATGGTGTTCAAGGTTTAACTATGACCATTGGTATTTGAATATTTGAATTTACAAAGGGAAAAACTAGTGCTATATATTTTACCTATGACTTTTGATCCAACACAAATTTATTGAAGGGGTAAAAATAAAAGTTATATAGGACTACATGGTGCATCCAAATAAACTAGTTACAATATTTTAATGTATGCACAGATAAATATATTAATCTCTAAAGTTGATTACGTGTTTGAATGTGTCTTGCAAGTGACTCAAGAAGGATATTTGAGCTTGTGTTATTATTTTGATGTTTCATGATGACTTAGATCTTCAAAGGTGTTATAAAATTCATAAGGTTATTCTATATGGCTTATATAGGTGTGATAAATCTATCTTGATTATGAATAATGCTTAATAAGTTGACTATGTTTATTTATAGTGTTCCTATGTATAAGGTCTATGTTTGAGCTAATTGAGCATATGCAGAGGTGAACAGAGATGATTGTAATCATTTGAGGATGTTGAAGTGGAGATAATTATTAGAACCATGTATTTAAAAGTGGTATTATGTTCTTTGTTTTCTTAATGATGTGATAAATAGGTCAATAGGTCTCAATGAGACCTATAAGAGCTATAAGGGCCTAATTGAAATGTGTAGTTACTCAAGGGCAACCCATAGATGTTATGGTCAACATAAGACGATTGTTTTGAGCCATGTCTTGATATGAGATAATCCTTAGGGGTTAAGTTAAGTCTAATGTCCAACTAAAGTGTTGATAATCATGTATGCTATATAAATATTGAATCCAAAGATGATGGTTTCTAGATTTGAGATAGGCTTATGTGTGTGGTTTAGAGAAAAGGGTTGAGAGGTGAAGGAGAGTAAGTGTGCCAAATGCATGGGTTGTTAAGTAGAGAAAATTGAGGTTTGCATGTATGACCATTTAGTCATGTTGTTTTTCTGGTGATATAGTTGTTACTAAGGAGTGAAGAGTGATCCAAAAGGTGGTTTTGGATGTATTGAGTGTGTAGAGTTGAATAAATTTGATGTACTTTATATCTCCATCAGATTGGAAAGTAATAAGTGTTCTAGGATATGTTCTATTAAAAGGTGTTGTTATGTCTACTCAACATATAGGGGTTGTAATATCCTTGCAAAGTGAAACTTACTAAAGGTTTAATTGTTATGGAAATACATCTAGACAAGTGTAGTAACTCTTTTTGGGATTGCAGTCTCACTAAAAAAAAGGATGGTAGTTACTTGATAAGTTCTTGCTAGTTTAAATTGGTTCTTTTTATTATAATACAATATTCCAATTATAGGTTCCAATGGGTTTTCTTCTACAAGAGGGTTTCCCACATAATTCATGTGTTATGTGCTTGATCTTGAATTATATCTCTTGTTAATTGCTATGAATGATGTGTATACTTCATGAATACTTGTGGTAACTGATTAAGAGTTTTGGAAGGTTTGAAATTAAAATTGGATTATTTGGGCTCATTGATTCACATCCCCCCTCAGTGATTTTACCTATAACATTATTCATACCTATAGATTTGTATTCCTTATGAATTTTATTTAAATAGGAATAAATAGGTAATATTTGGTCAATTAAATGATCTTTGAATTTTATTTGGTATGAATGTTGTGTGTTTCCAAGGTGTCTTTTAGGTGAGGCATGAATTATGATTGATCTTGCATTTATATCGATCTATTTGGATAAGTAAATATCATAAAATAACTTAGGCCTACCATTAGGATATGTTTCATTTGAAAATTAAATGGCATTAGGGCACTAGACTTTTGTTTCAGAGCAAGACACCTACATCGATGTAGGTGTTTGTCCAGGATGCAAGTGTCTATGAAGCAGGAAAAAATGTACAGGATCATAACTTGTAGAGGTGTAAGATAAACAATTTTTAATAATTTTTTAAAAGATAATAGGCATGTGTCTTTAAAATAATAATTATTGGACTAAGATATAGGCCAAGGGGTATAATATAAAGCAGATGTTAGACTTGTTAGTGCAGGAAAGGTCCATAACTAAGAGGAACATCCAAGGTGTGATTTTTAACAAGTTTACAAGAATGATGTGATATATAATCCATAAATAATGTACTTGGGTAAGGACACTTGCATTTATTCAACCATTTAACTTAGACGTAAATGATAATAAAGATGAAAAATAGGTGCAAGTATAGAACTTGTAAAGATAGAATATAAGTAGGTTTTATGCATTTTGGGAAAGAGAGAATGCCTAGGTCATTGACATAAGATTAGTCAAACTAAGAGATAGGACAAGGGGTATAAGATAAATTAGATGTAAGACTTGTAAGAGAGAAAAGGTATATAACTAAGAGGAACAACCAATGTATAATTTTTTCAAGTTTATAAGACTCAGGTGCTATATAATTCATAAATATCATCTATAGCATGCATCATTTTAAAATCAACTTTCATATATGCAAAACTCAAAATTTGTTATTAATGCACATACCTTTTTATCTTCTACAAATGTGCCCAATGAAGAATCATTAAAAAATAGATTTCAAAGAAAATCCATTTAAGACAATTGATTTATATAATATGCAAAAGGATAATATAAGCCTAAGTGATATTCTAAGGGTACGACTTGTTAGAGTAGGGTTTTTTTTCCCCATTTTTATTTATCATGGGATTTTGTCCTTCACTTTTATTTTTCCTAATTTCATGGATAATCTAGCTTAGGTGTACTTGTAGTTACATTTTGACCAAATGAATACAAAAAAATCCATTGGCCAACTTTTTTGGGTATGAAAGTTACTCTTCTATTATTGGCTCTTTGACCACCTTTCTTGGGGGAGTTACTTATGCACTCATATTTGTACATCTCTCTTGCTATGATATTGTTACATGAAAGATTGGTTTTGGCTCTTATCTTGTTTATGAAATAGTCTCATGTATGTGATTTCATTTTCTTATAGCTATTATGTTGTGTACATGTTTGACTCATTCCTATCATAAACCTATGCATTCACTTGATCTAGAGATATTGGCATCCACTTTGATATGGTATCATATCAAATTTGGTATTCCATTGTTTAGTTATTTTATTGTTTTTAGTTTCATTTAAACCATGAGATTTATTATTTGTAAATAATAGTTAGTTTTCACAATCCATTTGTGGGAGTTTTTCATCTTTGGTGGAGTCATTTTTTTACAAAACTAGTTCATTGGTAGCCATTATCATAGTTTATATGGTTTATTTGTGACAACATGTTCTATGTGCCTTGGTGAATTTTTTACACAAATCCTACATTCTTCCATATAGCTTTGGGTTTAGTCTCCTTTATTTAGTATCGGCTTGTGCTCAACCTCATCTAGTTTTGCATGTTTGACCCTAGTTTTGCATTTCTTCTAGATATCCCTTAGCTAAAACATTTTAAACTATTAATTATACACTTATTGTGATTGTGTTAGTCAATAAGTAGCATAAAAGACTCTTACAGTTTCAAATGATTAAAAGTTTCTTCTAAAAAAATCTAAGTCTAATCAATTTTTCCTTAATGTTTTTAGCCTACTAATTTTTTTTCAATGGATTGAATTAAAACAAGGTCAAATAGGATACTTTTATTTTTAATGCACAAGTAATGAATAAGAGGATTGGTTAGGCTTAGCATTGCTAGTGGAGATTTCTTATAAAACAAGAGATGGGAAATATTTAAAAAGAAAGTGTTATTCATTTTTTCACTTGCACACATTGTACCTTCTTCCTTGGATGCATTATCAGATTATTATAATGTCCTCTTTTATGTAAAGAATATAATCTTTTGAATTATTGAATTGACTACTCAAGACACACTATTGACTAATTTTGATGTCTTTTGAGCATGCATTTACAATATTTATTGGTGTTCACCATTTCATAATTCAGGGGGGTGTACTATGCTTTTTTATGTCAATCTTTACATTTAGATTGAACTTTTATTTCTATAACAAATTCAACTTGAAATACCACTACAACTCAATTTAACATTAAAATCGATTCAATTTTAATCAACCCACTAAATCCCATTAACTATCACAAATGGAAAATCAAGATGGTAATCATTCTAAGGAGTAAGGGTTTGTATAGGATAACCATAGGTGATAAAATTGAACCTAGAACAAATGCAAAGAAATTTAAGTGGTAAAACCATAGTTATGAAACATATGAGTTATTATGTCTTTCTATATCACCTAATCTCCTATTTCACATAGAGCTTGCCAAATCACCCCATGATGTATGGACCATTTTATATAAGCTATTTGGAGAGAAATATGTAATGAGAGGTCATGAGATTGAGAATGAACTCATTAGGCTAAGTCCTTATAACTTTGGCATCCATAAATATTTATTAACTAAGTTCAAGTCTTTGAGATTATAGTTGAAATAATGTGGGATAAAAAAATAAGATGACCAACTTATTCTTTCTATACACTCTAAACTAAGTCCTGATTATTCAATCTTTGTCTCTACTTTCCATGCCACTAAAAGTGATTTGGACACTACATAGGAAATGACCTCTTTAGATACTCTCATTTTCAACTTAACCATAGAGTAAGACAATTTGATCTAGATTGGAACAATGAAGTCCACAAAACCTCAATCCTTAATTGTTGGGAATGGGAATGCAAAAACTTCAAACAAAGAGAAGAAGAAGAAGGATCTCGAGAAGAACAAAGAATAAACCTCTACCAAAACTAGCATGAAATCCTCATCTTCTAATGATAAACCTAAGAAAGAGAAGGTTAAGTGTGCCTACTATAATAAAAGTGGGCATGAAGAACACAAGTGCATGAAGAAGTAAATAGATCACCTAACTCATCTCCTAAATGATAAAAACATAGGTAATCCTAAGCATGTCAAGTATAATTCATCAAACCAAGATTCTACTAAGGGAAAGGGCAAGGGGAAAGAGAAATAAAATGGAAAAGCTCTAATATTAGTTATCAATTCAACATTTTAATGGGTCATTAACTTGAGTGCTTCTCACCACATGAGCTCTTCACTAGTTGAGTTTTCTTCTATAGAGCCTTATACCATGTCTTCTATTAGTTTAGGTGATGAAACTTTTATACCAATTGTAGGGAGAAGGTGTATTGAAATGTAAGTATGAATACTAAATAATGTTCTAAGTGTCCCTTCCCTTTCAACCAAACTCCTATCAGTGTATCAAATCACTCATATAAGTAAAGGAGTGAAGTTTGAGTTTTTACCATATTTGGTTATCATTAGGGAGTTACATAGTGATTCTATAGTGGTAGTGGGTAGGGTAGATAAATAATCTAAGTTATACACCTTTTCACATTTTTCACCTAATTCTTATCCAACTACATTATTGACTTATTTAGATGGAGTTAGAAAATTATGGCATGAGCAGTTTAGCCACCTTAACTACTGCTACCTTGAACAACTTAGAAAAAATCACATAGTCATAGGCTTGCCTCGAATCCAAATATATAAGGGAATTTATGAGGGTTGAATACTTTTAAATCAACCCAAATAAAAATTTGACAAAGGAAAAGCTTATAGAGCTTCACAAGCATTGGAGTTAGTACACGGTGATGTATTTATGCCTTTTCCTAGCCTATCTATTATAAGGGATAAGTATATTCTCACTTTCATTGATGATTTATTGATATATACATGGATCTAATTTCTTAATCAAAAGTATGAAGTGTTTTAATATTTTCAAGACTTTAAGTTACTTGTTGAGAAATAATTTTAAAAATCTATCAAGGTTATCTATACTAAAAATCGAGGTAAATATGTCAACAATAGATTTGATAAGTTATGCACCATAGAGGGGATTGATTTTTAACATACAATTACTTATATTTATTTAGATAATGGAGTTTTAGAATGAAAAAATAGATCCTTTAAATATATGGATAGCTATATGATTTATTCTAAGTCCTTATCACCTTGGTATTTGTTTGAATCGATTAATTATTCTTGTTATATTCAGAACCAGGTTCCTCATAAAGATTTGAAAGGCATAACACACTTTAAAGCTTGGCATGGAACTAAAACTAAAGTTGAGCACGTTAAGGTTTTTGTATCTCTAGCTATGACATGTATACCAAAGAAGAAACACAAAGCTATGGAACCTCAGTCCAAGCATTGAATCTTTGTAGGTTATTTAGATGTGTCAAGGTGTACCACCTTATACATCCAAACACACATTAGTTTTTCATACAGAGAAGTGTTAAACTTTATGAGAGTCCTAAATACTCAACATTGACACTTCTTCTCCTTCATTAGATTTACTTAGACATGATGATTCTTTTGACTTGAATCATCTAGAGTAGATTCCTAAGCCAAAGTGTTCTTCTTCTTCTCATTTCAATTTTGACAATGAGGATAATGATGGGGATTCATATAGGATGAGGAGTTATCATCTGAATCATGCACATCTAGGCCTCTTTGGGCTAGGTAGACACTTCAGAGTGTAGGCACTAAGGTAGGGGATTCAACAGATGATAGACATATTCAGGTAGATTATCAGAGTGTCCCACATGTTTTATTTGCTTTAGTTTTGTATCCATAGACATTCTGAGAGGATTCAATCATACTTGAGTGAGATAGTACTATGTAGGAAGAATATTCTTCCTTAATAAAAAATCACACTTTGGATTTGACTTCACTTCCTAAGGGAAGGAATATGGTTCAATGTAGGTGGATATATCAGACCAAGTTTATAGTATATAGGTTGGTAGATAAGTACAAATCATGATTGGTTACCAATGGCTTTTAGTAGGTAGTTTACATTAACTACTCAAAGACATTTACACCTATTGAAAAGATGACTTCAATCTAACTAACACTAGATATAGCCATAACACATGGTTAGGATGTGAACCATAGGATTTGAAGATTGCTTTTATTCAGAGAGAACTTAAGGAGGATATTTACATGGAGTATCCACATGTATTTTTTAAGGATTCATACTTAGTTTTTATACTTAGTAAATCCATTTATGGCCTTAAATAGGCCCTTCAAGCTTGATACAATTGGATGGATTCCCTCCTCCTTAAATTAGATTTAACTAGGTGTCATTCAAATCATGATGTATACTTCTTATAGTAGGATGATTCTTTAATGATAATGGTCCTTTATATTAATGATATATTGATCACTGATATTTATGCATCATCTATTTTAGTGGTGAAGATAGATCTATAGGACATATTTGATGTGATATACCTAGTTGTTTTCCATTACTTTATTAGAATTGATCTTTCACAATCTAATATAAGGATTTCACTTACATATCCCAAGTATGTTCTCAATATTTTGAATAAATTTCACATGGATGATTGAAAGCCATCTTTGACTCCCTTTCTATCAGGATTCAAGTTTGAAGATGATTTTTATACACCTTTGTTCAATGACACTCAATATTGATAACTTGTTGGTAACCTTATTTATCGAACTCATACTAGGCCCAATATTAACTATGTAGTGGGACATGTCTCTAGATTCATGTAAGAATTGCATGAGTTTCACTAGAAAGTAACTAAGAGGATCTTACAATACATTCAAGGATATTATAGATTCAAGATTTATTAAAAATTTAGCACAAAGGTTGACTTGGTTAGTTTTTTTATTTTGATTGGGTTGAAGATATTCAGAATCGTAAGTCTACTTTAGGCTACAATTTTTTTATGGGTTCTAGTCCTATCAATTTATCTATCAAGAAATAAAATGATATTTTTATATCATCCATAGAGGTAGAGTATAGGGGAGATGCTAACACATATATTAATGTTATTTGGCTTCAAGGGATTCTATTTGAGTTTGGAAATCCTTTCTGTAGACACCTAAAACTAGCCACCAATGACCATTAACCAGGGTTTTGACTAATTCCTACAAAAATGCATAATTTGGCATAAAAATACTAAAAATGCTAAAATATTTTAATATATTATATTCAATGGTCCAATATATCCCTAAATGGAGTGATGTATTTTATGAGATAGCTAACTTTGATCAGATCATCAAAATGATGTTTTTTCACCTGGGTGCTCTAGATTGCTCTTTTCTACCAAATTTATTGCACAAGACATGTGTCTTTATTGTTTTTTATTGTTAAAATAATTAATTTGATAATATTTATAATTCATATAACATCAGCTTACAACTCCAATCCAATCAAAATTTGATCCAATAATATGACATTTTGACCAATTTGATTAATTAAGCATAATTGTCAAGATTTGCACCAAAATTGATAAATCATTTTGAAGGCGAATTAAGTTGAATCAATAATTAAGTTAATTTTACATATAAATTGTTGAATATTTCATTTATGTAAATTGATATTGAATAAATTCATCATCTAAGACATCATTCTATGGGGTGGCATCCATAATCCATAAATGCATAAAATATTTAATTAAGTCTTCCCATGACTAGTTAATGCCTATCTATCCAAAATATTGATGGGATTATTTATGGATTTTATTTATATAATTAGATTAATTCATGGCCACATATATTGATCTTGAGATGGATGGTCATGGTTGATCCTGATCATTTCTAAAATCTATAAATAGGAGGTTTCTCACTCATGTTTTTAATCTTGGATAGTGTAAAGTTATCATGCATAAATCATTCAAAAGCCTCTTGAAATTAGTGTTATAATGAAAAATTGTTGAAATCTAAGCCAAATTGATCATAAGACAAAGGTGACTAGGAGAGGTGAAGCCAAGAAACTCTATTTATGAAGACTCATTGAGCACAAGCTGAGAAAGCCACTTGAAAAAGATATTCAGAGCATCCAAAGAAGTTAAAAGATCATTTGTCTTTTGCATTCTAGTTGTGTTTTCCATTTAGATTTGTTTACAAAGATTCCCCTAGTGTTTAGGCCTAGATATGTCATTATAGTTAGTGTGTTATTTTCAATTTTATTTTATTTTGGACAAATGCTTAATCTAACCCCCTCTCTTGAGTCAAATTCATAGATCACATAATAACACTCCCTATGGGATGTGATTGTGTACCTCACATATTTGAACAAAAATGTCTATTAAAATAGTTCTTATTTTTAATCTGTTTACTACTTTTTCAAAAATTTTGATAGGATTTTCTTACTAGTTTTTTTCTAATTATATAAAAATTTCATTAAAATTTGATCTCTAGTTTAGAAGTTATGACTCTTTTAGTGATTATCACTTTCTATTTTTTATTTTCTATTAAAAATGGCCAGGATAGAGCTAATAATTATTTTATTCACTATTTTTACTTAAAATTTTGTATAGAGGTGAACCTTGGACCTATAAACAACCTCCAAAAATTTATTTAATAACTGATGTATATTTTAAAAGTTATGATAAACATAAATATTGTAGTTTTCAATGATTTGTGTGTTCAGTTTTATTTTTTTTAGCCTTCTAACTTGTTATTTATATGTTTTTTGATTTAACATTTTATGGAATATTGAAGTATTATTCCTAATTTAGTTAAGGGTCTAAGTTAACTAAATCATTAAATAATATTTCAATAATTTAACTACCAACTTGTATAATTTAACTATATTTTTTACCTTTTTATAAATAGTAATAAATATAAAGAAAATAAGACTTGGACAAAAATTGGATGGAATGACTAAGATAGGGTCTAGAATTTGTTATGCAAGACTAGGATAGTATCATAAATCATGATCTAGCTTTTGTTTTGTGAAAGGATAGGAGCACTGAAATAGTTCACCCTATGGTCTGGCACTATAGTCCTCTTCTACTACTTTTGTCCTAGAGATTTGAGTTTTTAAAGTTTTGTTCATTATCACTGTGTGAGCCTACTTATAAAATTTTGAATACTAAAGGTCTATAAATCTCCTTAAAGAGATGATTTTGTCTTCAAACCCTAGACTTAATTATGTTTTGATCTAAATTAAGAAATAAGGTGAGGTTAGTGTGTGTAAGTTGCACTGAATGTGATTCCACACCCCTTATTTGGGCATGTTATCTACATACCAATACTCTAAAGAGGGATCAAGCTATATGTATTTTTCCCACTTGATGTGCTTTGTGAGATAGTGTTATGAAGATGTAAAGATTCTAAACTAGGTTTTCTTGAGGTATCTAGGGATTGGTGTGAGTATTTGGATGTGTTTATAGCTATATTAGATGGCTATATGTAGAGAATAGGGAAGTTTGTCTCAATGGTCTTGCTTGTATTCTTGCTTACTTTTGTAATATTTTCCAACCCCTTATAAATAAACTTTGAATGGGTTTTTATAGATATCTATTTGTCATGGGTCAAATGTATTTGCATTAAGCCAACAATAAGAAAGATAACAACTAGAAGGAAGTGATTGTTGGAGCTAAAAATGCAATTGGATAGGAGCACCAAAAATGAACACACTAGGGTCTAACATTATAGTCCTATATGGGTGCTATTGTCCTACATGTGTGGGACCTAAGGGGGATGGAATTATCATAAGAAATATATACTGACTGAGTTAGAATCAAGTCTTGAAATCCTACAAATGATTGAGAATAAGAAAAAAGGTATATAGAAGGGTCATCAAAGCATGCAATAGGGACCTATGGGTTGGGTGTCACAAGCCACATTCAAGCTACCAATTTTCATATTTTATATGACTACATTTACCACCCCCACCTTTTATTCTAGTGATGCAACAAAGTGAAATACTAAGATAAAGGAAAAATAGAGTGTATATCTAAACTTACCTGCAAGGGTGAAGATCATGAAGTTGTGTAATGTTGGGTATACATAGAGAAAGTACATTGTGAAGTGTAAATATATAGGATAAAATAAAGAGTAGACTAGTTCTTACTAGATAAAATATATCTAAAATAATAATGTACAAATTTAGGTAAGAGAGAGAGGAAGAGAAAGGAACATATACACCTCACCAAGTATGTAAACTAATACAAAACCTATTGTGGTGCTAAGTGATGTTGAGTATGTGTTGAATGATTTTGTGCCAAGAGTAATATCATGAATAGAGATGAGTTTTCAATTCGTCAAGAGTGGATCAAGAATGTAGAGGCTGGCCCTTTGGCATTGTCATCACCCACTAAGTGAATCTATGTGATCATGCATGTGTTAATCGATGTTTGGACTGTGTGTCTAATCCCTCTAAGTAGGTGGCTTAAGAATATAAAGGCTAGAGAGTCCTTTCGATCCATCATTGCCCCATGAAGTGAAGCTATAAATTGATACTGGTATGAATGTATATCATACAAGATGTCTCCTAAATCCCATGAATGCTCTATAAACTAACAATGTGGCATAAATAACTGAATGTGTACTAGAAACTAGGCAAATCTTAGCTAACTTGGAAAAGGTAGATATTAGGCTTGTATGAAATCCACTCCAAAACTAGGCAATAGGATAATGTGGAATCCACTAAAAAATGATGTCAACCACCTATAGATAGAGTAAGGCACATAACTACAAATAATGCCTAGGTAATGTACTAAACTCAAAAATTAAAGAAATCAAATGTGCCACTTACATTGCCCCTAATTATTAATGTTTGAAACATGGATTCTGATCTAGAAGTTATACCAATTGCCTAATATGAAACTAGAAGTGAGAGCCATCATGCCATTTATGATGTCCTTATATCTGGATTCTCTAAAAAAAACTATACTAAAACTACTAATTTTGAGCTGAATTATTGCTTACAAAACTATAATTATACTTACTTTTTTGTCTATTTCTAGAAAATTTGTTTTTTTTTCTATTTGGATAAGAGTTCCAAAAAAAAACACCCTACTATTTGGTGATATATTCCAATCTTGGTACTCTTGTCTTGTGTTGATTCTGAAGACTATTCTATAATTGTCATTATTTGTTTGGTATATTTTTCCTGGTTTGAAATTTGGTTACTATTCTAGGTGTTCTAAAAGATGATTTTTTGATTGGTAGGAGCTCTGATCTCTGTGATAAAAATTATTATTTATTTATCCCTCTTATGAGGGTATAAATGAAGACCCTATAATGACTTCCTCAAAATAAAGAGCCTTTCAAGTATGTCATGCTACAAAATAAATGATATGGTAATGATAATTGATAAGATATCTCAAGATATAGCATTGTTTATAATGGAGATTTTTAGATCAATAGGGGTATGCCTAAATAGATATAATAATTTAATGACATGTTTAATATAATGAATTATAACTAGAATTTTGGTTAGTTTTTAGTTGTCAAGGAGGGATGGAGCATGATGTCCATCATGGCATCCAAGAAAGCAAGAAAATGCATGATGTCTAATATGGCATTGCAAATAATTAAAAAAGCAATCAAGAAACAAACACATAAGGCAAGAAGAAAGAATCATACATGAGTGACCAAGGGGCCAAAAAAATAAGGGACATGGGTACATATCAATCAAACTAGAAAGCAAGCATGTAAAGCATTCTCAAATGCTAAATAAACATATAATTGAAAACAAGCAAGGTTGGCACAAAGACCGTAAGCACATATAAGAGTACAAGCAAAGGAGATTGGAAAATGTCCTAAGGCACACACAAGAGATAAATTAGGAACTAAAATATAAAATCACACCTAGATATACAAAGCACAAAATAAAATCATGTAAATACTGAAAATACAATCACATCTAGCTAATCAAATCAAGAAGTGAAAATATGCAAGACATGTAGTACAAGACTAGGTATATGCTAAAAAATACATAAGTGTTATATACTAGTGAGTGTTAATAGATTAATCTATGTAATCTAGTAATTAATATACATTAATATGATAACTAGAGTGTGTGGTGTAGGAATGACATAACCTAGATGGTGTAATCATGTAGAAGATGCCCCTAGGGAGTAGATATATCAATGTATGTCTCAGATGTAGAATTAGGATGCCCCCTCAATGGGTAGAGTGAAGAAATCATGGATCCATATGTCACTACACACACTTAAAAAATATCAAGTGAAATATGGTAATGTATATAAATTGACAAACAATAGCATAAAACAACAAATGTAAATCTAACATGGTTGAAGAAATCTAAAGCATGGATAATGCATACAATTGAAATGTTTTTGGTGTTTTTATTTTTTTTGAAGGATTTTGGATTTTTGATTTATGTTAATTTTTTTGTATTTTGAAATGTTTTATTCCTTTTAGTATTTTTCAAATTTTTAACGATGTAGAATCAATCATAAGAAGACTATGTACAAAAAATTGAAAAGAAGCTTTGTACAATCAATCATAAGGAGACTATGTACAAGAAATTGAAAAGAAGCTATGTATAGGTAAGTTGAGAAGAAATGATACTAATAGATGAGTCTCATGAGAGACTCCCTATCATGGTGTCTTGTATCCAACAAAATAATCATGTGTGATTATGAAGCATGAGGGAATGGCTATGATTATGACTCTGAATATTCATATTCATTGTTAGTATCTTTAAAATCATAATAATCTGTATTGTTTCACTCATCATTATGATCTTGATTTTGAACCAATGGAATGATAGTGTTGAATTTTATTGTGTGTGTGTATATATATATATATATATATATATATATATATATATATATATATATATATATATATATATATATATATATATATATATATATATATATATATTCCTTTGATAAATTATGCATGTGAATGATTTTTCTTAGGATGTTCAATAAATCCTAAACCTTGGTGACAAACATTATCAACTACTAGAATCAGAGTAGTGATGCCTTGAGCATGCTTGTCCAAACCTTGACCTTGATAATCAAACTATTGTATATATTTTTTATCAAACCCTTATTGCTTTGAAATTTGAATCTCATTTTATAGAGGTAGATTTGTGTATTTTTTAAGTTTTACCTATGTTTGTGGTACTGGTTGTTTCTCTAATTTTGCCTTTTGATGTTTTTTTTTGTTTTGAGTTATGCTTTGGTAGTCACTTTTGTATTGTTTCTAAATTTTACCATTTATGAATGTGTTCATGTGTCACTATGGAGTACTTGACCTATTTACCTTGTATAGGGTCCTCATTATCAATTATCTATTGTATATGTTTATTTAATGCTAAACATTAATCTCTGTGATGCCCATGCATTCTATGATATGCACAATTATATCTAGATCTTCTCATTGGATGTAAAAGAGGTAGTTAGATCAAATTAGATGTAATCATATCCCTTAGTACCTCACTTGAATTATTATTTTATCTTTGAATGATATTTGAATCACTAGTTTTAGAGTTACTTTGTTGTGATTTCTTGTTTTGATATGTAGCATTGCTTGCAACTAATTGACTAGGTGAAGGTGCATATACATGATTGGTACTAGGATGCCTTTGAGGATTTTGTATTATAATATAATTTTTTAATTTTATGGTTTTATCATGTAATAGATGATTCTATGTTTGTAAATATGAAATTAAATTGGTCATACTAGTGATTTCATCCCTTAGAGTCTCACAAATGTAAACCCTAGTTAATTCTAATTGAACATGTAATCACATATGTTGAAGAGGGTATGAAGAATCTAAAGGTTGAATGTATGCATTAAGAACAATAGTATACGCTGCCTCAACTTTTCTAGAGGTGATAGATGGACCTGGTTGGAGGGAAAGTAGATATTAGCCTCTTAAGGGAGAGGAGGAGAATGAAATTCATTCCTGTGCATAAGATATGACATTAAAAATTGATAGGTGGTTGTTAGCTTATCCAGATACTCAAAAATATTCAAATATTTAGATACATCTAGGTAGAAACCATGTATAAGGAATGAAATGCATGTAATTAGAGTTATAAGCTGTATAACAATATGATTATAAAGAACATTCCACATGAGAGATAACAAACATGAGATTGAGAGTATGCAACTTTCCACTAATTTATAAAAAAATGATTTGTAACATTTGTAACATGTTAATAAAAATAAACTTGAAAATTTTTCCATATGAGAGATAACAAGCAAGGGATAGAGACCATGGAATTCTACACTAATGTGGAAAAAACTTCTACTTGTGATATGAAATTTTTAATATTTTTAGTAATAAAGTCTTGAAAATTATTCAACATGAGAGAGAGAAAGTATTTAGTGAAGCCTTGAATTAAATAAAAGTAAACATTGTTTTGAAGGAAAGAGATATTAACATGTTTAGTAGTACATTGCTTAATATCATCCCATATTATGAAAAGTAAGAATGAAAGAAAAAAAATGAATCTTTGCATTAACATATGGTAAAATTCATCATTCATGTACCGATAGGATCGAGTATGGTCTCCTTATAATTTACAAGAAATACAAGAAATGTTTTTAAATAAGTGAGATCCAATTTTGTTTATATGTGAAATTTGGTTTTAGATGTAAGGTGATAACTCAAAGAAAAAGGACCTAGTAAGTTCAAATATGGTTTTGGAAAATTATTTGTTTAAAATTACTATAGAATTTTAAAAATTAAAGTGAATTTTTTATTTAAATATGCAAGTAAAAATTCTAAAAAGTATTAAAAAAACTCTTAAATTGAAGGGACCTAGTATATGCAACTAAGGTTTGGAGGAAAATAATTTTTTTAAATTATGATGGAATTTTAAAAATTAATGTGAATTTATTATTTAAATAAGTAGATTAAAAAATCAAAAAAATATTGGAAAAATTAGTAAAAAATTTACCCTAGGGTTTAGTTAAGGATCTGAGTTGACTAAATTAGTAAATAATATTAAAATAATTTATCTACGAGCTTTTATAATTTAACTACATTTTTAACCTTTCTATAAATAAAAATAAATATGAATAAAATAAGACTTACCTAAAAATTGAATGAAACAACTGAGATAGGTTCTAAAATTTGATGTGCAAGACTAGTATATTATCACAAATCAAGATCTAGCTTTCATTTTATGAAAATATAGGTTCACCAAAATAAGAAAACTTGGGGTCTGGGACTATAGTCCTCTTCTACTGCTATTGTCCCAGACCTAACTTTTATGGGTTTTGTTTGTTGTCCTTATATGAGCCTAGCTATACAATTTTGACTACTAAAGGTGTACAAAACTTCTTGTAGAGATAATTTTGTCTTTAAACCCTAGAATTCATTATACTTTGATGAAACTTGAGAAATAACGGGGGGTTGGTGTGTGTAATATGCACTAAACATGTATCCACATCCTTTATGTGGGAATGTTTCCTACATACCAATAATTCAAAGAGGAATAAAGTCATATGTAGTTCTCCCACTTGATGTGATTTATACAATAGTGTTATGAAGATACAAAAATGCTAAACTAGCTGTGCTTAATGTGGCTAGGGACTGGTGTGAGGATTTGGATGTGCTTATAGCTATATTGGATAATTGTATGCAGAGAATAGGGAAGTTTGCCTAAATGGTCTTGCTTGCTTTTATAATATTTGTCAACCCCTTCTAAATTAAATTTGAAAGGCATTTTATAGAGATCTATTGGTCATGGGTCAAATGTATTTGTGTTAGGTTGACAAAAAGAAGGATAGGAACTGGAAAGAAGTGACCATTAAATCTAAAAATGTAATTGGATAGGAGCACTAAAAATGAACATCCTAGGGTCTAGTGTTATAGTCCTAGTTGGGTGATATTATCCTATAGGTGTGTGACCTAGGGAAATGGAAGTATCATAGAAATGTAGATTAACTATGTTAGAATCAGGTTTCAAAAGCCTATGGATGAGTGGGAATGAGAAAAAAAGGTGTCTAGAAGGGTCATGAGAACATGCAAGAGGGACCTATGGGTTGGGTGTCACAAGCAACATTCAAGATACCAATTTTCAAATTTTATACGAATACATTTCATATGTTTAATATTATTTTTTGTGCTAACATTAAACTAAATAACGTTTGTGCATGTCTATGTTTTCAATCCACCCTATTATGACATGTTAATTATTAGGATGTTTTATTTTGATTTTATTTTAAGGATTATTGTTTGTTTATTTATCTCAAGTTTTTTGTTTGTTTGTGTGCTTTCTATTTGTTTCTTTATTTGTTCACTCACCTATTTATTTTCTTTCAGCATTATTTCCTAGACTCAGTTTATATGCATTCATTAGATGATTACTTCTATATTATTCTTGAGTTTATCCATATTCATACATCAATATTGTCATCATGGTTTTTATCATTGGTACATTATTTTCAAGCATTTATTGGATTAAGAGTTAGTCCTTACACATATTTCAAGATAGTATTAATGGTGTTCTATCATGACGCATACCCTCACATACTATAATAAAAATTAGATTCAGGGATTCTTATAAGAAATGGAGAAATATAATTTTCTCCTTGGAACCTTGGAAAAATCCTCCCATCCACTTGTCTTGATCAAATCAACCCATTGACCATTCTAGTTGTATCATTGCTAATCAAGATGAGCATTTCATCATTAACAGGTACAACTAAATCATTTTCAATGATCAATATTATTATTCTATCCATACCTTTCATCACTTTGTATTGATTCATCTTTAATCTATATTATAATTTATATCCTTGAGTCATGCTAGCTAATCAATCCTAATTGGGGTATAATCATCTTTATCCAATTTAGGTCCTTTTAATGATTATAATTGCTTATGGGCAAATCATTATTTCAACTTTTATTCTTGATTATAGTAGCCTTTAGGAAAATTATTACCTTTTAAAATCAATGCATGAAATTATTTTCATGTTTGGATTAATCTCAACCATGAGTTAATTCCACCTTTATTTTTATTTCTTTTCAAGGGACCATCCATCCACATATGTAATGGTCACTCCCTCAACGAGGCATCATACAGTTCATCCATTTCCTTTTAATTCATAGGCATACAGGAAATTTTCATTATTTGATAATATTTTACTATGACTATAGCTTTCAATACCTTCCCAAATAGGGGAAAAGTGTAGACACTTAAAATTGACCACTAGTAACCTTCAACCAGGCTTTTGACCAATTCCTACCAAAATACACAATTTGGCTTAAAAACATTAAAACAAAGTAACATATTTGAAATTATTATATTAAAGTTTCAATTTTGGAAAATATATCCCTAAATAGGGTAACACATTTTATTAGATAGCTAACTTTGATCAGATCATCTCTAGTCAAAATGATGTTTTTGCACTTGGGTGCTCTAGATTATTTTTTTCAATCAAATTTGTTACACAATACATGTGTCTTTGTTATTCTTTTTGGTAACATCCTAAATGGGATAATGGTTCCAATTCATCTAAAATCACCTTCCAATTCCAATATAGTCAAATTTTGATCCAATAATATGATATTTTGACCAATTTGATTAATTAAGCACTAATTGTCAAGATTTGCACCAAAATTGATAAATCATGTTTAAGGCTAATTAAGTTGAATCAAGAACATAAGTTGATTTTACATGAAATTTTTTGAATATTTTATTAATGGAAATTGAAATTAAATAATTTCATTATCTAAGACATCAATTTATGGGGTGGCATCCACAAGCCATGAATGCATAAAATATCTGATTAAGCCTTCCCATGCCTAGTTAATGCCTCTCTATCTCAAGTATTGATGAGCCTATATATATATATATATATATATATATATATATATATATATATATATATATATATATATTTAAATAATTAAATGAATTCATGGCCATAAATATTGATCTTGAGATGGATGGTCATGTTTGATCCTGATCATTTCCAAAATCTATAAATAAGAGGTTTTTCACTAGTATTTTTAAGCTTGGATAGTGTAAAGTTATCATGCATAAATAATTCCAAAGCCTCTTTAAATTAGTGTTATAATTCCAAATTGTTGAAAGCCAATAAAAATCCATCACAAGCCAAAGGTGTCAAGGAGAGTTGGAGTCAAGAAACTCCATTGATGAAGACTCATTGAGCACAAGCTGAGCAAGCCACTTCCACAAGCCATTTAAAGCATCTAAGGAAGGGGAAATATCATTTGTCTTTTTCATTCTAGTTGTGTTTTCTATTTATTTTTGTTTATTAATCTCCCCTTAGTGTCTAGGTCTATATATCTCATTCTATTTAGTGTGTTAATTTCAATTTGATTTCATTTTAGATTAACGCTTGATCTAACCCCATCTCTTGAGTCAAATTCCTAGATCACACTTTCAGGTAGCCTACCATCATCTATTGTGAAAACCAAAATACTATAAAAATATGCAAGAATTTGATTCATCACCAACAGATAAAAGACATTAATATTTATATGTACGGTATCTGGTAACTTATTGATGGTTATGTCATTGACATGAGATTTTACTAATGCTTAAAATAGGTTGTAGATATCTTTACCAAACCCTTCACTAGAGTAAGTTTATTCATCTACAATTTCATTAAAAAGTATGGTCTACATCACTAGCATCATCATCTTTGGATGGGGCGCCCTTCTATCCTCTTCACTTCTTCTACGTATAATTTTGGGGGGAACTTTTTCCTGTGAGTTTTCTCATTTACTTTACTTTATGGGAGATTTCTTTGTATTGGGTACCTGATCAAGCCTAGTTGCAAGGACACATTTTTTAGACTACCCACTTAAGTTGTGTTTATTATGGGCGAGGGGGGGGTGGGTTTAAAGCAGGTTTTTTATTTCTTCTTATATTTATTTATTCTGGGATTTTTTTCCCCACCTTGAGTTTTCCTACTTGCATGGACAAGCTTGTTTAGGTGTACGTGGATTTATATTTTGGCTGACTAAATAGAAAGTAACTCCTTTGAATAGTTGTTTCAAGTATGGGAGTTAATCTTCTATTAATATCACTTTAACTACCTTTCTTTGGGGAGTTACTCATGCATTTCTATTTGTACATCTCTCTTGGTAAGTTATTGTTGCATGTAAAATTATTTTTGCCTCTTATCTTTTTTATGTAATATTCTCATGTACGTGATTTCATTCTATTATAGATATTAGGTTGTGTCAATTATTGAATCATTCCTATCAAAAACCTATGCATTCTTTTGATCCATATATCTTGACATCCACTTTGATACTACTTAAACTCAACTTGATCACATTACCTCTTTTACAATCTCTAAGAAGAACAAAATATTATTTCTAATATCATAGAAAGTGTGGACATCATACAATTCATTCTTTGGATCCAAATAATAATATCTAATGCATAATCAATAGTGGTGATCATACAATATATACATATCACTTTTTCTCATAAAAATTCCCAAATATTCCAAAAATAAAAATTCAAATATTCAAGAAAATATAAAAAATTTAAAAAATAAAATATTACCAAAAATATTCAACATGTTTCTAGTTTTACTATTTCTTATACTTATGTTTTTAATCCATGTTTGTAAATAACATGTCATTCATTTCCATGTATACACATATGTTTCACACATCATTTGAGTGTGATAAAAGTATACCTTAGTACATGATATATGCACATACAAAATTTTGGTCTTCCCTCTACTCACATAATAAGTACATTGGAGGAATATGTTTATTTGATCAATGATACACCTCAATTATATTATTTTATGATCACTTTCCATCATCATGTTAAGATTCTACACTTACACATGATTTTATCTATGATCATGTCTTTTCATAGTGTACCTAATATGCTGTGTACATAAAAAAAAATTCTAACACATTTGTAAAAATTAGTATTCTATATTCATGTTGGTTGATTTTATTCCATGCTTTCCTTCTTGATCTTCCTTGAGTGTCTTGCCTTGCTTTATATTGTCTTGCATTTTCTTGCATATTTGATCATTTTAATATTTTCCTTTGATTGTGTTCCTTGTTCATTTATTTTCCTCTTAATACATTTGAATATATCATTATTTGTTTAATGGACATTTAAATATGTCATTATATGCTTTGTGGACATTTGACTAAGTCATGTCCATTTGATTGCGTGACATTTAAAAATTACCTTTGTATGAGGTCTCCTTAGAACATTTCATTTTGATTTGATTTTGAGTGCTCTTGTGTGTGTGCTTGATTACTTGCTAATCTTCTACTACTAATCTCTAGACATTTCCATGATCTATATAATGCATATTAGGACTTGATGTGAGCGCATAATGTGTAATTCAATGATATCTACATAGACATGTTACTCCTATTTATTACATGATACATACACAACTTATACAGTTATCTTATCCTTTTGAGGTAAGGTAACTACCAAATTATATTTCACCTCACCCAAAAAGGGGGAGCGCATTAGTGGAAACATGCCAGAGGCATGACTTACACATTTTCATAGTTTTAGATTATAGTGGGGGCATGTCACATGTTCTCCATGTTTGCAATAATTATAAAATTCTTTAGATTCACTAGGGGCATGTCATAGAAACATGTCCTCTAGACTTGTAGAAATTTTACAATTTTTTAGATTTCATAATTATATAATATAGATACACATGCATGAAAACATTCCATATATTGGTAATGCTATTATACCCATATTTTTGCTTGAAACATATATGAGGTGTACATTACATGCAATGGGAAACTCAAAAGTTCTAAATTAAATCATTTTATAAATTTTAAATACTATTGTGGACTCTTATAATACCCATGATGGACTATTATGGATTGACATTGAACCAATCTAATGCAATAGTTGGTTCACATTTGTAAGGTTGATTTGATTGAATTGCTTAATATTACCAAATTTATATTTTATAAAATCATATGAATTTATTAGAATATAGGTTTTATTTGATTAAACCATCTAAATTCACCAGCTATATAGTTTGATTTGATGAAATCACTCATAGTCACCACACATTATTTAGTTGCATGATTAAGATGAAACATGCTCAATGTCCATGTTAAAAATCACCTTTACACCAAGACTAGAGACATTTTATCTTCCAATATATATATATATATATATATATATATATATATATATATATATATATATATATATATATATATATATATATATATATATATGCACTTATAGGTTCAAAATTTTACCAATCTCAGTTTCAATGCTTCATAATGAGGCACACATTTAAATTTAATTGTTAAAAGGAAATATGGTTTCATCAACAAATAGGTGTATTCCTAACCTTTTTATTATTAATTTAAATAATTTCAAGTTCTTTAAATTTTATATTTCATACATTGATTATATACTGCAACTTGTTCTTGGCTATAGGCTAGACACCAATAAAACACTCAAGGTGGGATCATGCATTTATATAAGGTATGTTGTACACACCCAAGTATAAATTTATTTCCTTTAAACTATCAATTTCATTAATAGATACTTAAAAATTATTTATATACTACCTCAGTCTTGTACATTTGGAAAATACCTATCATGGTTGTACCTTTCAATTTTAGACCTTCCCACTACTAAAAGATTTTCATTTGCCATCTCATTGTGCCTAAATGCTTATCCCTTTGTCAAATATATATTATTAAGATGACCTATGCATCTTTCACTAGATATAAATATTAAAACCTAATAAACATACTTCATCATTATTTTTAAACATATACCTATTTTCTAGCTCCCTAGACAATTGCATCCTAAGTGGACACATCTATTGATGCAATTGTCTATTTTCCTACAAAGTATCCAATACCTGAAATTCATCCAATTTTAAAAAATAAACATTTCTAAATTTTTTCCTAGGTTTATTATTGTGATATATTTCCAAAAGAGATTGATATATATACAAAATCAACATTCATTCATTCCTCATCTGACAATCACATTAAAATCACAAAGAAATATACTAAAAATCACTCAATAAATAATTGAAGTGATAAAAAATGCCTTACTTATCCCTATTTCCATATCTATCATAGGATAAATATTTATATAGGTATGAAGAATTCAAAGATATACCCATGAACCATATTTTATAGGTTACAAGCTAGGTAATTTTATGTCTTTACTTATCACACATTGGACCATTGTGCACATATAATCCAACATATTGGGTAGAAATACATCAGTTTAAATCTCTCTTTGGAGTATTGGATATATATGAAATTCCCATTAAAAAAGGGGTCTTTAGGGTTAACTCAACCCCATGAACCCACTAACTCATATTTTCCCACAATCACTCCAAAGGTGAAGAGATATGGTTTGATCACATTATTGATGCTTGAACATGTATCACAGGTGCTCAGAGTGTTCAAGAACACTTCTCATTTTATAATTATAATAATTAATTTCATGAGTTATAGGTTCTGATAATCATATTATTTGTTGATGGAATAGAGGCAAAATAAGTGGACTATTTCACAATATTTATAATGATTGATGGTTGGGAGCCACCATGGCCAAATAATTATTATATGCAAAATATGAAGTATGTTATGGTAATAATGGTGAATTATGATCAATAAATAATCTAAAGAATAATATAAGATGGATATTGACAATGGTAATTAAGCTATAGTGATCTAGTTAAAAAGGGAGAAAAAAGAAAGATAAGGCAGAGAAGAGATGTTGTTGATCTACATTCCAAACATCATGACAAAGTTAAAATATCATCCAGGCATGTACCTAACCAATGTATGACATGAAGTAGCATAAGATCAAATACTATCACACATCAGGAAAACAATGAAGGAATGTGGTAAATAATGCAAATAAGAACCAAGTTCATTTTAAAGATTTACCCCTGTAAGCAAACAACATTAGACCAAAGACAAGAAGAGTAAGAAAATGAAATGGACTAAAGAAATTTTAATTCACCTATAATTCACACAAGTAAATATCTCTACAATCAAATGTACACACCAATAATTCATAATAACCATTCAAATCTAGAAGTCATAACAAAAAAGTGAGAGAAAAGCTAGGATAACAAAAAACAAGCCAATTTGGACAAACTTTGAAGAATTCCTTGATTATATAAATTACTCAAAAGCCATAATTGGTTTTTGGATTTAAAAATCCATCTTTTTAAATTTAAAAATATTCCTTTTTATATATTACAAGGAAGTATGTCAATTGGTCATATCTAATTATAAAAGCATAAGTGTTAGGATAATTGTCCTTTCTACAAATGTTATAGAATACAATAGACTTTATCTAATATACTAATCTATAGGACATGTTTTTCACAAGTTTCACATGCCTTTATAAAATAATATTCCATTTTCAAAATATACAATAATTAGCTAGAAGAAGAATATTCTTAATTTGATTAATCTTTGGGTCCCTTATGCTACTAAAGTCCCCTCATTGCTCTCTAATGTTGTTTACTGATCATCTAGAGATCAATAATAGGTATCATCCATAATTGTCTTTCTTGAATCTCTAGGTTATTAAGGTCTTTCTCAGCCTTCTCTAAAGCCTATTGGATGCCCCTATTTTCCCCTTTTCCTTGATTCCTTACTTATTACATGAATTGAGGTCCTTGGGAATGTCCTTCATTTTCTTGGATCAACTACTCAGGGCTTTGATTTTGTCCATCAATATAGCCATATCTATATTGGAATAGGCTAGACTAATGGTCTTGAATTCAAGGACTTGATTCTTACTCAGGGCTTTGATCAAGTCTTTCACTTTATAGTTTGAATCATATCATTGGCCAACTTGGCTTGTAGTCATGGAATTTTGCTTAATGATTTACTCTTGTTTAGTTATGACTAAATTTTAATGGATTGAAAAAGTTGATCATGGTGTCTTCATATAGCTTGAATCTATCTTATTGACAAGATGGTAATCTCTTTTAATTTTTTTTCCATCGCAAGATGCCTTTAGTAGAGCTTCCTTATAGACATATTCTCCTTTTATGATGGGTTACTGGTTCAAATTGAGTATTGAAGACTCTCCCCTATGTATTTGAGGTCAAATAAAGTTACACATCCTCTTTTAAAACTCCTTTGTGAGCTCCCATGGCTATGAGTTTGTTTAAATTGATCACTAATTGTTTGCAGTTTAATTCTGGATCAAATTACCCTTACATAGATGATAATTTAACTTTTTCGACTTGATTATGGTGAATACATGCCCAAATTAGGGCTTATTTGCATGTTAGGGCTCCCATGAAGGTTTTTATAGTGTTCTAACGGTGGAAGTTATTTAAACCTAAGTGATCTTCATTACTTCCATTTCTTGGGTCTACAAGATCTTCCACTTGGCATATTATACTTACATGGCTCTGATGTGGCATCACCATGAAATCCATGTGACATTTTCATGCCATTTTGAACATTCATATTTAAAAAGTGACCTTCAATTTTTGAAAATTCCTTCTTGATTTTGCACCATTGGATCATCCTTGCATAAACCAATGTGGATTATTTATCTTCATCTAAAAACTTGGATGCTATTAATTACAAGGTACATTACCTAAGGTTGTAGCACTTATCTCTTCCTCATTCACTCTAAGCTTTGTTAAAATTTAAACATTGATCTCACATCATTGATCTTGATTGGATAGACCAATTGTAATTTTTTTATCTTGATCTACCTAATTCTACCTCTTGTTATGTGGATCATTAATCTAAAAATGTACATTTTTCTATGCACCATTGATCTTTTAAAGATGCTCAATTTTTAATTTATGGCATGCAGTTACGCCACTTCTCATCTTCACAGTCATCCTTGAATTTTCAATGTTTGTTTTTCATCATCTAATTATCTTTTTCCAAGTAAATGTGGCCCATTGGATCATGATCCACAAGGTCAAATGCCATTAAATACTCAATGTTCTTTGGTTTTGAGTGTGACACTTGTCACTTCCTTGATTTTCATAGGGCTTCATTGAGTTTTTAACTTGATACACATAATTGGATCAAATATACCTGAGTAAATACATGTTGATATTTGGAAGATGTTGGATATTTAGGTTAGGGTTAGGGATTTGAATTTTTAACTTATACTTGCATTTTTGATCTCATCCATTCGAGCAAACATGAATCATTGATCCTATGAATAAAGATTAATTTTAATTTAAGGCTCGAGGGACATTAAATTTAAGCTAAAGTCTTAGACTAATGGTTTTATTCATATTAATAAATATAATATAACTTTAGGATAAAGTCCTAAGCTAAGTTAGAAATATAATAAAAGGGACCCCACATTTAGTTAGACCACACTAAGGTGAAAGGGAATAAAGGGAGTTCAAGATGTGAAGAACTTAGGATAAATATTTTAGGCTAACGTCTTGGTCATGTTAATAAACATGGCTAGGACCTTAGGCTAAAATAAAAACTAAGAAAAATTAAAGTGTTCCGACATAAATTTAAATAAAATATCCTACCAAATTTGAATTCAAAAGGATTACTTATACTAGTATTTAGACTAAGGGTTTTGGAAATTTAAATATGAAATAAATTAATCAATTATAGACCAAATGTTATTGAAATGGGAAATTTAATATTTAACAAAAAATATTGAGTACTGCCCATTTCAAATGAAATCCATTAAACTTAAAACCTAAAACACAAATATCCAATGTTAGCATTTTTTAGATAAGATCAAACCAGACCCATGAACAAATAAACCAACCATACCATTGTGTGGATGATATTAAAATAAATATGATGTGAAAACATGCTAATGACACTCTAATCAATTTTAATTTTAATTTTAAGCTACAAAATTTCCATAATTTAACATAAAGGTCCCCATTTTTTAGGAATGGGGGTATATTGACCTCAAAAAATGGTGACTTAGAGGGGAAACATTGTAATATGTTAGAATTTATAGACTCTAATTTAGACTAATAATTAAGTTAGTTATTCCAGTTGATTAGTCACCATTATTTAGATCAATTCATGGTTAAAACAAGCCTTGCACATGCATAATTTAGATCAAACATCAGTTCCTAGTCATTTTGTGTGTGTGATTTGATTCTACTTACTGTTTTGCATGGGATTTAGTGAACAACTTCTAGATTTCATAAATTTAACTATTAACACTAACTTACAATATATTTAGATATAAATTAAAAAACATGATTTAGCTTAGGGAAGGCTTGGGCATTTCTCTAATTCTAGTTAGGCATCCATATCCCTGATAGAGATGTCTTTGGCTTCACTCAAGGCCTTGATCCACTACTATCTAAGCATCCATAGGGCCAATGGATATTACTAGAATCAGCTTTACCTAAAAAGCTTTTTAACTTATGTAATAAGTTCATATTTTTGTATATTTTTAAGATCATTTTGACATTATAGCAAAGGTTGGGAACCAAGTTAGCTAGGTTTAGGGATTTGGTCAATTGTTTGATCCTCAAATAATCATCCTTGGCTACAGACTACGTCCCAAGAAATAATGTTTGTTAAGTGCAAATATGACCATGTCCTAATAGTTTAATCTTTCACCCTACATGTGAAATCCTTTTCAAAAATAAGCTTAGAGCAGAATACACTTTAAAATATTGGGGAATAATTAACTTATCCATTAGTATTTACTAGTTTCTCTAAACTATATCATTAAGCTCATATTTCAATAATCCATGATTAACCAGTACCAAGGAGTTATATTTATATTCTTAAATTGTGGAGTTCTTGATCAATTAGGTGAACTTTGAGATAAGAGCTATCCAAAATGACTTATTCGAAGCAAAGAACAAAGCATATAAAGCAAACACACCAAAAAAAAAGTAAGCAAATAGAAAGCAAACAAATAGAAAGCAAAGGGATAAGTAAACAAATATATATAACATATATACAAACAAGGGGCAAGAAAGGAAAAAATAGAAATAAACTAAACTAGACTACCTACACTAGCTCTAACTAATCTTACAATTCATTCCATGAAGACTCTAGATGGGGCATTAGAGAAATAGTGCTTAAGGTACTACCCATTGGTGGGAAGTATGAACTCTACTCCTTGTAAGTCTTTTATCTTGAAGGTATTGTCTCTAGATATCTTAGTAATCTGATAGGGATGTATCCACAAAGATGTGAACTTACCATGTGTATGTTTAGGCTCACATGCCTTATCCCAAAGAAGAACTAAGTCTCCTTACCTAAACACATTTATCTTTGAAATATTATCAAACTAGATTTTCACTATGGTTTTGTGCCTGCTAAAATTAGCAAAAGCCTCTTCTCTTGCATCTTCCATCTGGATAATGTCAAAAAACCTAGATCTTGAAAATTCTTGATCATCTTCCATGTATTATTACATCAACATGTATGTTGGTATTCTGAGGGTGATAGGGAAGGTGGGTTATTGACCATAAAATAGAAATAATGGTGATGCTTTGAGAGCTTGTTCGACTCTATTTTTTGTCTACCCAAAGGGAATACTTAAGTATCTTATGCCATGTTCTAGGTTTATTAGCTGCAAACTTATTTATAGCCTTCATCAAGTTCTTATTCATTTATTTAGATACTCCATTACCTTGAGGATAATGGTTTGATGTGAACTTGAGAATGATTTTGTTATCATATGCCCATTCAGTCATCTCAATGGATATAAACGTAGATCCATTATCACAGACTAGAGATACAAGTGTTCCAAGACTTGTGCATATGTTTTATTCTAAAAAAGTGATCACCTCTTTAGTCTTATAATACTTGGTTTCCACTTCTTTAGTTCATCTTATGCAATATTCAATAGTAGTTAAAACATACTTGTGACCATATGAGGAATTGGGGTTGATGACCCCCAAAAAATCTATTCCCCATTATGCGAAAGGTTTTTCAATCATGACTAGATTTAATGGCATGGTTGCCTTGGGATATTTGGTGTTGAAAAATTGATGTGAGGGGCATTCTGTTAGATTCTTGTGAGCATATTTGAAGATTATACACCAATAATAACAATCCATTAATATTTTGTGTGTTGTTTTCCTTCCATATGGATGTCCACTTCCTATCTTTTCATGGAAGGTGCTCATTATCTTAGTTGCTTCACTCTTATATACACATCTCAAGTATATGCCTTCAAAGTTATTTCTATAACACGCTCCATCTTTGATCAAGAAATGGGCTTATTTGAGCGTTAGAGTTCTTCTTTTTTGTTTACTTAAACCTATAGGATCATAACCATTGATTAGTAAGTGGACAATGGGATCATACCAATCATTTATTATAAAACTTTGTTGCTCTACATGTATATAAATTCTCTTGGGATTAATATTGACAATCAACCAAATCAAACCTTGGCACATTACCAATTTGGTAGTCTTCATCTCAATGTTATATTCTTGGTGCATATACATCCACTTACCTTTCCTTTCTCCTAGTTCATTTTGACTTAGCATGATCTTTGTGGTAGGGTCTGATAGGATTGCATGCACCTTATTCCTAAGAATATAATGCTTGAAATTTTTCACTACCTTAACCAAAGTACATGATTTTTTATCAATCAAAGAGTAGTTCAACTCAACATTTTTAAGGTTAGTGCTCATAAAAACTACTGGATAGTCGAATCCATCTATCTTTTGAGTTACAACTATAGATATTCTATGATTTGAAGTAAAGGAGTAAAGATAAAAATCTTTAGTGAACTATAGACTTATCAGGACTAGAGCTTGACTAATTGCCTCTTTGATGTCTTTAAAATCCTTTCGGTCTCTTCATTCCATGTGATTTTTGCATCCTTCTTTAGCATATCATTTAGTGGCTTCACAACTTCTACAAAACTAGAAATGAACTTTCTTACAAAGTTTACATTACCAAATAAGGACTTCAATTCTTTCCAACTATTAAGGGTGTCTCTATTAGATATTAAATCTACTATATTATGGTCTATAGAGATTCCATCCTTAGTGATAACATGTCTTAATAGTTTTCCCTCAATAACATAGAAAATAGTTTTCTTTGGGTTGAAGGAAATCCCATACCTTCTCAATTGTTCAAATACTTATTCTAGGTGCATAATATGATCCTCCTTTTTTATAAAATATAGTTAGATCATCCATATATATGATAATGAATTTACCTAAAATACCTTGGAAAGCATGACCCATAGCCCTTTGAAAAGTGGCTCCTACATTTATAAGTCCAAATGTAATTCTTTTATAGGGAAAGGTGCCCCACTTATTAGTAAATATAGTTTTCATCCTTTCTTCTTAATTCACTAGCACCTGGTTATATCTTTAAAAAACATATATAAAATACATCATATCAGAACCAAATACCATTTGGATCACTTGGTCAAGAGAAGGCAAGGGATAGTTATCTTTCTTAGATTCTCTATTCATATTTCTACAATCTACACATAGTCTAATTTTCCCATTTCATTGACTGGTAATAAGTTATTTACCCAAGTTTAGTGCCTAATTTGAAACACTATCCTTACATCTAGTAATATCTTGACTTCTTTATATATCAAATTTTCTAGGATAGGGTTGACAGGTCTTTGTTTTTGCCTTAAAGGCTTGTAGTTTTCCTTTAAAGGTACAGTATGAGTTATGACCTTTGGATCAAAGATATTTAGGTCATCATAGGAGCATGATGTGACATCCTTATATTTAATAAGGAATTATTTATCTCTTTTATACTCAATGCTTGTATAGGTTATACCAATGTTAACCAGTTGAGGTTGACCTTGAAGTCTACGATCAATTACATTATAATCTTTCCCACTTACTTTGGAAATCTTGATAATATTAGCTAGTATGTCTATGTCAAATATCCTCTGTAAGGCAATAAATCCTTTGGGGATCTTATTATCATTCAACTAAATGACCTTGTCATCAAATTTGGCAATTTTTTCAAGATTACTTTCATTAACTTCATCTATGACATGATCTTCAAGTGCTCCTAAGCTAGTCATGAAGTCTAAGATATGTTGCTCTTCACTAAATACATGTAGATGGTTTACATTATCAAGGACTAAAGGGCATGGAACCAACTCAATACTAAGGTTCAATGAGTCTTAGCCTACCATAAGATTGGCAGTTGTTTAGGTAAGCTCATCAGTAGCCTTGTTCTCTTCCCTAAGGATGAAAATGATGTTAAAAGCATCAAAATATTTAATCAGATCTTAGACTCTAAACTTGAATCTTTTAAGATATAAAAGCTTACATTTGTACTTACTTATTGCTTGATTAACCACTATCTTCGAGTCACCATATGCGAGCAATTCATTGACTTTATACTTGATGGAAAGTTACAATCGTAATATTAAAGCTTCATATTCTGTAAGATTATTATTGAAAGGAAACTGAAGTCATAAGAAACATGATATTCTTTACTAATATTGTTAGTTAGAATAATCCATACTCAAGATACAAACTTACACATAACACCATCAAAATGTAGTTTCTATAGTCTAAGCACAATATGAAAAATATTAGAGCCACATAACTTAGAAGTATCAAGAGTGTACACTCCTAAATCAAACTCTACCATGTTAATCCTTTCATTAAGACATTTTACAAAATAAGCATGTACCTCATTTTAGGCTTTATTTATATTCTAATCTGGTTGAGGACTCCCTTCCAAGGTAACCACATATGCCAAAAATCTATTGACATATAACCATTCAAGCTCCTAGTCTAGTCTCTACTCAATAGCATCCCATAAGCATCAGGGATGCCCACCACTTCGATATCACTAAACCATTTCATCCTTAACTCTAAGGAGATATGCATGTGGAAATTTAAAAACTTTCCAATTACTTTGAATCTTGACTTATCTAACTGAGTTAAAATTATATAAGATTTAATTAGAGTTAAACCAAGCTACTCACAAATACCTACAAGCATTATGTTTGTAGATACACCTAAATCTATAAAAAAATTATGCAAGTTCTTAACAAATATTCTGACTCTGAATAAAAAAGGTTGGACATCTAATTTGTTTTTATGTATTGAAACATTGGCATGTGTAGTCTTTTGTAGTTTAGCAAGTTTTTTACTGAAGGACTCCAACATCAAATCCCTCTATTTAGTAATCTATGTTAACTCAGGCAATGTGATGTTATCCTTAATTTTTTCATCTCCTCTATAATATTTTATCCATTACTATTGGGAGAATTAGATGTATTAGTATTATTCTTAGAATTACTTCCCTTATAAGTATTTGGATTATTGTCTAAAGTAGTATCAAGAGGATTGTCAATGTTATTTAGAGGAGTTGAAGTGATTTATGGTTTCTTCTACTCCCTATTTATCAAAGGATAAGTCTTCTTTAGGAATATACTTAGGCTCATTGTCCTTTTGGAAAAGGAACTCAAATATCTCTACCATGAGAGTTCCATCAGATGATCTAGATGACCTTAAACGATAATATGTACATGCATCACAATCCTTATTAGGGACATATTAAAACGTATCTAACTCTTCTTCAAAGTCTTTAAAATCATTACAAAATTCAACATAGTTTATTTCCCCATTCTTATAAGTATAACAAACTCTACAATAGTTAGGTAAAGCAACATCAACAAGATTTATATCAAGCACATTTTTTTTATAAAATGGTTCATTGTTCTTTTTGTTTTGGTAACTATCATTCTAAAATCTATTAGTAGGGCTATTCAACCTTTGAAAGGATAAATTCCTACCATATCTCTCTCTAATATTTCCTACTTACTTTTGCAATTGAAGGAATTCAATGCTAAACTTTTGAATCATTTTGAGGATATATTCACTAACATTCTTTTGTGCCTTATAATTATGAACATTAGTATTATCATTAGTTTTAGACATTAAACCTTGTTAATCATGTCAATGAGATCCATTAGTAGAATTATTCAAAAATCATAGGTTTTGAATAGGATGTGCATATCTCAAAGGTAGTTGGTTTAAGACTTGTAGTTGGTTCAAGGTGGGCACATTTTGGTTGGCATTTAGAATGACATTTAAAATAGGTAAATGTAGATTGACATTAGGGATAGATTAATCCAATTTTATTTGGGGTTACATGTGGTCATTAATGATCACATACTCAGTGTAAGATAAATCTAATATATTCATGGGCTCAAAAACTCTCTTTATAAACATAAAAGTCATGGGATCCAAGGCATCCATATAGATTTCTAATATTAAAGCCTCATTAGGTCTCTAAAGAGCTATGTTCCTACTGAAGATCTTTTAGAATCTAGCATTGAAGACTCTTATGGGCTTATTTACATCTATTTTCACTATGGTGAATTACTGGTATAGGACATAAGGACTAATGATTTTACCAAATTGTTTAATGAAAACATTGTTAAAATCAACCCAACTGATAATGTAGTATTTAGGAAGGTTGAGAAACCATTCATACACAACATATTTGAAAGTAAAATGGAATAGTCTACATGCTACATCTTCATTAGTCGCATTTATCAATCTTAAAATAGCTTTGTAACTCTTAATGTGTTCTTTAATGGTTATAATGAAACTAGGACTAAATGTTAGTAAATAATTTTTAAGATTAAGAGGAAGGTCATGTACCACGCTTGACACATTGATTTAAGAAACACCTAGACAATCCATACCTTGATAGGGATCAAACGTAGGAGCACCCTAAGCTGGTAATGTTGGCAAAGACTTTTAAAGTCTATGTTTAGCTTTGTGTTGCCTAGATCTCCTATGAACTTCTAATAAAAGTAGAGGTTCTATAGTCTTTGAACATGACCTTGTCCTAATTATTGGTAATTCTAGATTGTGGTCTTTGAATCCTATTTTAAATATGATGTGTCAATCTTATCTTTGTAGGGAACAACAATTAGACTTGCACATTAAGTAAATTTTGCAAATATTTATATAAAATATGACAAAGGGCAATAATATTTAACTAATTTAGCTTAAATATATATCTAAAAACATAAGTATGATTGATATTTACATATTTAATCTCAAATAAACTCAAATTTTCAAATAATCTCTCATTATTTGATCAAAATAACTATTACTAACCTCAAACCTATTGAATTGACAAAGCTTAAGCCATCTTTACCATAATTAAGCATATAACTTCAAATAACATCGATCTTTGCCTAAAGGAATCACAAATATTGGTCTAAGACCATAAAGATCAATGATCTCTACACAATTGAACAAATAATTACACAATTGTACAAAGATTACACCAATATTTGAACATAATTCACAAGAATGAGTAAAGATACTTCAAACCCACAAAGACCTAACTAGGACCCTCTTTCTTCCCTCATGTTGATGCTTGAATATGTATCACAAGTGCCTAGAGTCTTAAATAACACTTATCATTTTATAATTATAAGAATTCAATGCATGAGTTTTAAGTTGTGATGATCGTATTATCTATTCATGGAATATATGTAAAGCAAGTGAACTATTTCACAATATCCATGAAGTGAAGCTATAAATTGATATTGGTATGAATGTATATCATATGAGATGGTTCCTAAAGCCCATGAATGCTCTATAAACTAACAATGTGGCATAGATAACTGAATGTGTACTAGAAACTAGGCAAATCTTAGCTAACTTGGAAAAGGTAGATATTAGGCTTGTATGAAATCCACTCCAAAACTAGGCAATAGGATAATGTGGAATCCACTCAAAAATTATGTCAACCACATATAGATAGAGTAAGGCACATAACAACTAAGAATGGCTAGGTAATGTACTAAACTCAAAAATTAAAGAAATCAAATGTGCCACTTACATTGCCCCTAGTTATTAATGTTTGAAACATGGATTCTGATCTAGAAGTTATACCAATTGCCTAATCTGAAACTAGAAGTTAGAGCCATCATGTCATGTATGATTTCCTTATATCTAGATTCTCTAAAAAAACTATACTAAAACTACTAATTTTGAGCTAAATTATTGCTTACAAAACTATAATTATACTTACTTTCTTGTCTATTTCTAGAAATTTCAGTTTTTTTCTATTTGGATAAGAGTTCCAAAAAAAACACCCTATTATTTGGTGCTATATTCCAATCTTGGTAATCTTGTCTTGTGTTGATTCTGAATACTATTCTATAATTGTCATTATTTGTTTGGTCTATTTTCCCTGGTTTGAAGTTTGGATACTATTCTAGGTGTTCTAAAAGATGATTTTTTTATTGGTAGGAGCTCTGATCTTTGTGATAAAAATGATTATTTATTTATCCCTCTTATGAGGGTATAAATGAAGACCCTATAATGACTTCCTCAAAATAAAGAGCCTTGCAAGTATGTTATGCTACAAAATAAATGATATGGTAATGATAATTGATAAGATATCTCAAGATATAACATTGTTTATAATGGATATTTTTAGATCAATAGGGGTATGCCTAAATAGATATAACAATTTAATAACATGTTTAATATAATGAATTATAACTGGAAGTTTGGTTAGTTTTTAGTTGTCAAGGAGGGATGGAGCATGATGTCCATCATGCCATCCAAGAGAGCAAGAAAATGCATGATGTCTAATATGGAATTGCAAATAATTAAAAAAGAAATCAAGAAACAAACACATAAGGCAAGAAGAAAGAATCATACATGAGTGCCCAAGGGGCCAAGAAAACAAGGGACATGGGTACATATCAATAAAACTAGAAAGCAAGCATGTAAAGCATGCTCAAATGCTAAATAAACATATAATTCGAAACAAGCAAGGTTGGCACAAAGACCGTAAGCACATATAAGAGTAGAAGCAAAGGACATTGGAAAATGTCCTAAGGTACACACAAGAGATAAATTAGGAACTACAATATAAAATCACACCTAGATATACAAATCACAAAATAAAATCATGTAAATACTAAAAATACAATCACATCTAACTAATCAAATCAAGAAGTGAAAATATGCAAGACATGTAGTACAAGACTAGGTATATGCTAAGAAATACATAAGTGTTATATACTAGTGAGTGTTAATAGAGTAATCTATGTAATCTAGTAATTAATATACATTAATATGATAACTAGAGTGTGTGGTGTAGGAATGACATAACCTAGATGGTGTAATCATGTAGAAGATGCTCCTAAGGAGTAGATATAACAATGTATGTCTCAGATGTAGAATTAGGATGGCCCCTCAATGAGTAGAGTGAAGCAATCATGGATCTACATATCACTACACACACTCAAAAAATATCAAGTGAAATATGGTAATGTATATAAATTGACAAACAATAGCATAAAACAACAAATGTAAATCTAACATGGTTGGAGAAATCTAAACCATGGATAATGCATACAATTGAAATGTTTTTAGTGTTTTTATTTTTTTTTTAATGTTTTTGGATTTTTGATTTATGTTAATTTTTTTGTATTTTGAAATGTTTTATTCTTTTTAGTATTTTTGGAATTTTGAACTATGTAAAATCAATCATAAGAAGACTATGTACAAAAAATTGAAAAGAAGCTTTGTACAATCAATCATAAGGAGACTATGTACAAGAAATTGAAAAGAAGCTATGTATAGGTAAGTTGAGAAGAAATGATACTAATAGATGAGTCTCATGAGAGACTCCCTATCATGGTGTCTTGTATCCAACAAAATAATCATGTGTGATTATGAAGCATGAGGGAATGGCTATGATTATGACTCTGAATATTCATATTCATTGTTAGTATCTTTAAAATCATAATAATATGTATTGTTTCACTCATCATTATGATCTTGATTTTGATCCAATGGAATGATAGTGTTAAATTTTATTATATATATATATATATATATATATATATATATATATATATATATATATATATATATATATATATATTTTCCTTTGATAAATTATGCATGTGAATGATTTTTCTTAGGATGTTCAATAAATCCTAAACCTTGGTGACAAACATTAACAACTACTAGAGTAGGAGTAGTGATGCCTTGAGCGTGCTTGTCCAGACGTTGACCTTGATAATCAAACTATTGTATATATTTTTGAGAAAACCCTTACTGATTTTAAATGTGAAGCTCATTCTATAGAGTTATATTTTCATATTTTTTAAGTTTTACCTATGTTTGTGGTACTAGTTGTTGCTCTAATTTTGCCTTTTGATCTTTTTTTTTGTTCAAAGTTATGCTTTGGTCATCACTTTTGTATTGTTTCTAAATTTGACCCTTTGTGAATGTGTTCATGTGTCACTATGGAGTACTTGAAATATTTACCTTGTATAGGGTCTTCATTATCAATTATCTATTTTATATGTTTATTTAATGCTAAACATTAATGTATGTGATGCCCATGCATTCTATGATATGCATAGTTATATCTAGATCTTCTCATTGGATGTAAAAGAGGTAGTTGGATCAAATTAGATGTAATCATATCCCTTAGTAACTCACTTGAATTATTATTTGAACTTTGAATGATTTTTGAATCACTAGTTTTAGAGTTACTTTGTTGTGATTTCTTGTTTTGATATGTAGCATTGCTTGCAACTAATTGACTAGGTGAAGGTGCATATAAATGATTGGCCCTACGATGCCTTTGAGTATTTTGTATTATAATATAATTTTTTAATTTTATGATTTTATCATGTAATAGATGATTCTATGTTTGTAAATATGAAATTAAATTGCTCATACTAGTGATTTTATCCCTTAGAGTCTCACAAATGCAAACCCTAGTTACTTCTAATTGAACACGAAATCACATATGTTGAAGGCGGTATGAAGAATCTATAGGTTGAAAGTATGCATTAAGAATAATAGTATACACTACCTCAACTTTTGTAGGGGTGATAGATGGACCTGGTTGGAGGGAAAGTACATATTAGCCTCTTAAGGGAGAGGAAGAGAATGAAATTCTTTCTTGTGCATAAGATATGCCATTAAAAATTGATAGGTGGTTGTTAGCTTATCCAGATACTCAAAAATATTCAAATATTTAGATACATCTACATATAAACCATGTATAAGGGATGAAATGCATGTAATTAGAGTTATAAGCTGTATAACAATATGATTATAAAGAACATTCCACATGAGAGATAGCAAACATGAGATTGAGAGTATGGAATTTCCCACTAATTTATAAAAAAATTGATTTGTAACATGTTAATATAAATAAACATGAAAATTTTTCCATATGAGAGATAACAAGCAAGGGATAGAGACCATGGAATTCTACACTAATGTGGAAAAAACTTTGACTTGTGATATGAAAATTTTAATATGTTTAGTAATAAAGTCTTGAAAAATATTCAACATGAGAGAGAGAGAAAGTATTTAATGAAGCCTTGAATTAAATAAAAGTAGACATTATTTTGAAGGAAAGAGATCTTAACATGTTTAGTAGTACATTGCTTAATATCATCCCATATTATGAAAAGTAAGAATGAAAGAAAAAAATGAATCTTTGCATTAACATATGGTAAAATTCATCATTCATGTAATGATAGGATCGAGTATGGTCTCCTTATTATTTACAAGAAATGCAAGAAATGTTTTTAAATAAGTGAGATCCAAATTTGTTTTTATGTGAAATCTGATTTTAGATGTAAGGTGATAACTCAAAGCAAAAGGACCTAGTAAGTTCAACTAGGGTTTTGAAAAACAATTTGTTTAAAATTACTATAAAATTTCAAAAATTAAAGTGAATTTTTTATTTAAATATGTAGGTAAAAAATATAAGAAGTATTAAAAAAACTCTTAAATTGAAGGGACCTAGCATATGCAAATAGGGTTTGGAGGAAAATAATTTTTTAAAATTATGATGGAATTTTAAAAATTAATGTGAATTTATTATTTAAATAAGCAGATTAAAAAATAAAAAAAATATTGGAAAAATTAGCAAGGAGTATTACCCTAGGGTTTCTAGGGTTTTTATGTGCAAATGAGATAAGTTGGGTTCACCAAATGATTTGACATTTTTAGGAATATTGGATTCTTATTCCTAATTTAGTTAAGGATCTGAGTTGACTAAATTAGTAAATAATATTAAAATAATTTATCTACTGATTTTTATAATTTAACTATATTTTTAACCTTTCTATAAATAAAAATAAATATGAATAAAACAAGACTTAGCTAAAAATTGAATGAAACAACTAAGACAGGTTCTAAAATTTGATGTGCAAGACTAGTATATTATCACAAATCAAGATCTAGCTTTCATTTTATGAAAATATAGGATCACCAAAATAGGAAAACCTGGGGTCTGGGACTATAGTCGTCTTCTACTACTATTGTCCCAGACCTAACTTTTATGGGTTTTGTTTGTTGTCCTTATATGAGCCTAACTGTACAATTTTGACTACTAAAGGTGTACAAAACTGCTTATAGAGATAATTTTGTCTTTAAACCCTATAATTCATTATACTTTGATCAAACTTGAGAAAGAAGGGGGGGGTTGGTGTGTGTAATATGCAGTAAACATGTATCCACACCCTTTGTGTGGGCATGTTGCCTACATATCAATAATTCAAAGAGGAATCAAGTCATATGTAGTTCTCCCACTTGATGTGCCTTATACAATAGTGTTATGAAGATGCAAAAATGTTAAACTAGGTGTGATTAATGTGGCTAGGGACTGGTGTGAGGATTTGGATGTGCTTATAGCTGTATTATATAATTGTAGGCAGAGAGTAGGGAAGTCTACCTAAATGGTCTTGCTTGTATTCTTGCTTGCTTTTATAATATTTGTCAACCCCTTCTAAATTAAATTTGAATGGGATTTTATAGAGATCTATTGGTCATGGGTCAAATGTATTTATGTTAGGTTGACAAAAAGAAGGATTGGAACTAGAAAGAAGTGACCATTAGATCTAAAAATGCAATTGGATAGGAGCACTAAAAATGAACATCCTAGGGTCCAGTGTTATAGTCCTAGTTGGGTGATATTATCCTATAGGTGTGTGACTTAGGGAAATAGAAGTATCATAGAAATGTAGCCTAGCTATGTTAGAATCAGGTTCCAAAAACCTATGCATGAGTGGGAATAAGAAAAAAAGGTGTCTAGAAGGGTCATGAGAACATGCAAGAGGGACCTATGGGTTGGGTGTCACAAGTGACATTAAAGATACCAATTTTCAAATTTTATATGAATACATTTTCATATGTTTAATATTATTTTTTGTGCTAACATTAAACTAAATAATGTGTGTGCATGTCTATGTTTTCAATCCAGCCTATTATGACATGGTCATTATTAGGATGTTTTATTTTGATTTTATTTTAAGGATTTTTGTTTGTTTATTTATCTCAAGTTTTTTGTTTGTTTGTGTGCTTTCTATTTGTTTCTTTGTTTGTTCACTTGCCTATTTATTTTCTTTCAGCACTATTTCCTAGACTCAGTTTTTATGCATTCATTAGATGATTACTTCTATATTATTCTTGAGTTTATCCATATTCATACATCAATATTTTTATCATGGTTTTTATCTTTGGTACATTATTTTCAAGTGTTTATTGGATTGAGAGTTAGTCCTTATGCATATTTCAAGATAGTATTAATGGTGTTCTATCATGATGCATACCCTCACATGCTACAACAAAAAATAGATTCAGGGAGACTTATAAGCAATGGAGAAATAAAATTTTCTCTTTGGCACCTTGGAAAAATCCTCCCATCCACCTGTCTTGATCAAATCAACCCATTGACCATTCTAGTTGTATCATTGCTAATCAAGATGATCATTTCCTCATTAACATGTACAACTAAATCATTTTCAATGATCAATCTTATTATTCTATGCATACCTTTCATCACTTTGTACTTATTCATATTTAATCTATATTATAAGTTATATCCTTGAGTCATGGTGGCTAATCAACCCTAATTGGGGCATAATCATCTTTATCCAATTTAGGTCCTTTTAATGATTATAATCGCTTATGGGCAAGTCATTATTTCAACTTTTATTCTTGATTATAGTAGCCTTTACGAAAATTATTACCTTTTAAAATCAATGCATGAAATTATTTTCATGTTTGGATTAATCTCAACCATGAGTTAATTCCACCTTTATTTTTATTTCTTTTCGAGGGACCATCCATCCACATATGTAATGGCCACTCCCTCAAGGAGGGCATCATATAGTTCATCCATTTCCATTTAATTCATAGGCATACATGACATTTTCATTATTTTATAATATTTTACTATGACTATAGCTTTCAATACCTTCCCAAATAGGGGAAAAGTGTAGACACTTAAAATTGACCACTAGTAACCTTCAACCAGGCTTTTGACCAATTCCTACCAAAACACATAGTTTGGCTTAGAAACATTAAAACAAAGTAAAATATTTGAAATTATTATATTAAAGTTTAAATTTTGGCCAATATATCCATAAATAGGGTAATTCATTTTATTAGATAGCTAACTTTGATCAGATCATCTCTAGTCAAAATGATGTTTTCGCACCTGGGGTGCTCTAGATTGTTTTTTTCTATCAAATTTCTTACACAAGACATGTGGCTTTGTTATTTTTTTTGGTAACATCCTAAATGGGATAATGGTTCTAATTCATATAAAATCACCTTCCAATTACAATATAGTCAAATTTTGATCCAATAATATGATATTTTGACCAATTTGATTAATTAAGCACTAATTGTCAAGATTTGCACCAAAATTGATAAATCATGTTTAAGGCTAATTAAGTTGAATCAAGAACATAAGTTGATTTTCCATGAAAATTTTTGAATATTTTATTAATGGAAATTGATATTAAATAATTTCATTATCTAAGACATCAATTTATGGGGTGGCATCCACAAGCCATGAATGCATAAAATATCTGATTAAACCTTCCCATGCCTAGTTAATGCCTCTCTATCTCAAATATTGATGAGCCTATTTATATATATATATTTAAATAATTAAATGAATTCATGGCCACAAATATTGATCTTGAGATGGATGGTCATGGTTGATCCTGATCATTTCCAAAATTTATAAATAAGAGGTTTTTCACTAGTATTTTTAAGCTTGGATAGTGTAAAGTTGTCATGCATAAATAATTCCAAAGCATCTTTAAATTAGTGTTATAATTCAAAAATTTTGAAAGCCAAGAAAAATCCATCACAATCCAAAGGTGTCAAGGAGAGTTGGAGTCAAGAAACACCATTGATTAAGACTCATTGAGCACAAGCTGAGCAAGCCACTTCGACAAGCCATTTAAAGCATCTAAGGAAGGGGGAAGATCATTTGTCTTTTGCATTCTAGTTGTGTTTTCTATTTATTTTTGTTTATTATTCTCTCCTTAGTGTCTAGGTCTATATATCTCATTCTATTTAGTGTGTTAATTTAAATTTGATTTCATTTTAGACTAACTCTTGATCTAACCTCCTCTCTTGAGTCAAATTCCTGGATCACACTTTCAGGTAGCCTACCATCATCTATTGTGACAACCAAAATACTATACAAATATGCAAGAATTTGATTCATCACCAATAGATAAAAGACATTAATATTTATATGTATGTTATTTGGTAACTTATTGATGGTTACGTCATTGACATGAGATTTTAGTAGTGTTTAAAATAGGTTGTAGATATCTTTACCAAACCCTTCACTAGAGTAAGTTTATTCATCTAAAAGTTCATTAAAAATTATGGTCTACGTCACTAGCATCATCATCTTTGGATGGGGGGGCCTTCTATCCTCTTCACTTCTTCTATGTATAATTTTGGGGGGGACTTTTTCCTATGAGTTTTCTCATTTACTTTACTTTATGGGAGATTTCTTTGTATTGGGTACCTAATCAAGCCTAGTTGCAAGGACCCATTTTCCAGACTACCCACTTAAGTTGTGTTTATTATGGGGGGGTTTAAAGCAGGTTTTTTTATTTCTTCTTATATTTATTTATTCTGGGATTTTTTCCCCCACTTTGAGTCTTCCTACTTCCATGGATAAGTTTGTTTAGGTGTACCTGGATTTATATTTTGGCTGACCAAATAGAAAGTAACTCCTTTGAATAGTTATTTCAAGTATGGGAGTTACTCTTCTATTAATATCACTTTGACTACCTTTCTCTGGGGAGTTACTCATGCATTTCTATTTGTACATCTCTCTTGGTGAGTTATTGTTACATCTAAAATTATTTTTGGCTCTTATCTTTCTTATGTAATATTCTCATGTACGTGATTTCATTTTATTATAGATATTAGGTTGTGTCCATGCTTGAATCATTCCTATTAAAAACCTATACATTCTTTTGATCCATATATCTTGACATCCACTTTGATACTACTTAAACTCAACTTGATCACATTACCTCTTTTACAACCTCTAAGAAGAACAAAATATTATTTCTAATATCATAGAAAGTGTGGACATCATAAAATTCATTCTTTGGATCCAAATAATAATATCCAATGCATAATCAATAGTGGTGATCATACAATATATACATATCACTTTTTGTCATAAAAATTCCCAAATATTCCAAAAATAAAAATTCAAATATTCAAGAAAATATAAAAAATTTAAAAAATAAAATATTACCAAAAATATTCAACATGTTTCTAGTTTTACTATTTCTTATACTAATGTTTTTTTATCCATGTTTGTAAATAACATGTCATTCATTTCCATGTATACACATATGTTTCACACATCATTTGAGTGTGATAAAAGTATACCTTAATACATGATATATGCACATACAAAATTTTGGTCTTCCCTCTACTCACATAATAAGTACACTGGGGGAATATGTTTATTTGGTCAATGATACACCTCAGTTATATTATTTTATGATCACTTTCCATCATCATGTTAAGATTCTACACTTACACCTGATTTTATCTATGATCATGTCTTTTCATAGTGTACCTAATATGCTTTGTACATAACATTTTTTTCTAACACATTTGTAAAAATTAGTATGTTATATTCATGTTGGTTGATTTTATTCCATGCTTTCCTTCCTGATCTTCCTTGAGTGTCGTGCCTTGCTTTATATTGTCTTGCATGTTTGATCAGTTTAATATTTTCCTTTGATTGTGGTCCTTGTTCCTTTATTTTCCTCTTTATAAATTTGAATATAGCATTATTTGTTTAATGGACATTTAAATATGTCATTATATGCTTTGTGGACATTTGACTAAGTCATGTCCATTTGATTGCGTGACATTTAAAAATTACCTTTGTATGAGGTCTCCTTAGAACATTTCATTTTGATTTGATTTTGAGTGCTCTTGTGTGTGTGCTTGATTACTTACTAATCTTCTACTACTAATCTCTAGACATTTCCATGATCTATATAATGCATATTAGGACTTGATGTGAGTGCATAATGTGTACTTCAATGATATATCTACATAGACATGTTACTCCTATTTATTACATGATACATACACAACTTATACAATTATCTTATCCTTTTGAGGTAAGGTAACTACCAAATTATATTTCACCTCACCCAAAAAGGGGGAGCGCATTAGTGGAAACATGCCAGAGGCATGACTTACACATTTTCATAGTTTTATATTATAGTGGGGGCATGTCACATGTTCTCCATGTTTGCAATAATTATAAAATTTTTTAGATTCACTAGGGGAATGTCATAGAAACATGTCCTCTAGACTTGTAGCAATTTTACAATTTTTTAGATTTCATAATTATATAATATAGCTACACATGCATGAAAACATTCCATATATTGGTAATGCTATTATACCCATATTTTTGCTTGAAACATATATGAGGTGTACATTACATGCAATGGGAAACTCAAAAATTCTAAATTAAATAATTTTATAAATTTTAAATACTATTGTGGACTCTTATAATACCCATGATGGACTATTGTGGATTGATATTGAACAAATCTAATGCAATAGTTGGTTGACATTTGTAAGGTTGAGTTGATTGAATTGCTTAATATTACCAAATTTATATTTTATAAAATCATATGAATTTATTAGAATAGAGGTTTTATTTGATTAAACCATCTAAATTCACCAGATATATAGTTTGATTTGATGAAATCACTCATAGTCACCACACATTATTTAGTTGCATGATTGAGATGAAACATGCTCAATGTCCATGTTAAAACTCACCTTTACACCAAGACTAGAGACATTTTATCTTCCAATATATATATATATATATATATATATATATATATATATATATATATATATATATATATATATATATATATATATATATATATATATATATATATATATATATATATGCACTTACAGGTTCAAAATTTTACCAATCTCAGTTTCAATGCTTCGTAATGAGGCACAAATTTAAATTTATTTGTTAAAAGGAAATATGGTTTCATCAACAAATAGGTGTATTCCTAACCTTTTTATTATTAATTTCAATCATTTCAAGTTCTTTAAATTTTACATTTCATACATTGATTATATATTGCAATTTGTTCTTGGCTATAGGTTAGAGACCAAAAAAACACTCAAGGTGGGATCATGCATTTATATAAGGTATGTTGTACACACCCAAGTATAAATTTATTTCCTTTAAACTATCAATATCATTGATAGATACTTAAAAATTATTTATATACTACCTTAGTCTTGTACATTTTGAAAATACCTATCATGGTTGTACCTTTCAATTTTAGACCTTCCTACTGCCAAAAGATTTGCATTTTCCATCTCATTGTGCCTAAATGCTTATCCCTTTGTCAAATATATATTATTAAGATGACCTATGTATCTTTCACTAGATATAAATATTAAAACCTAATAAACATCCTTCATCATTATTTTTAAACATATACCTATTTTCTAGCTCCCTAGACAATTGCATCCTAAGTGGACACATCTATTGATGCAATTGTCTATTTTCCTACAAAGTATCCAGTACCTGAAATTCATCCAATTTTAAAAATAAACATTTCTAAATTTTTTTCCTAGGTTTATTATTGTGATATATTTCCCAAAGATATTGATATATATACGAAATCAACCTTCATTCATTTTTCATCTGACAATCACATTAAAATCACAAAGAAATATACTAAAAATCACTCAATAAATAATTGAAGTGATAAAAAATGCCTTATTTATCCCTATTTCCATATCTATTATAGGATAAAATTTTATATAGGTATGAATAACTCAAAGATCAACCCATGAACCATATTTTATATGTTATAAGCTAGGTAATTTTATGTGTTTACTTATCACACATTGGACCATTGTGCACATATAATCCAACATATAGGGTAGAAATACATCAGTCTAAATATCTCTTTGGAGTATTGGAAAAATATTAAATTCCCATTAAAAAAGGGGTCTTTAGGGTTAACTCAACCCCATGAACCCACTAACCCATATTTTCCCAGAATCACTCCAAAGGTGAAGAGATATGGTTTGATCACATTATTGATGCTTGAATATGTATCACAGGTGCTCAGAGTGGTCAAGAACACTTCTCATTTTATAATTATAAGAATTAATTTCAGGAGTTATAGGTTCTGATAATCCTATTATTTGTTGATGGAATAGAGGCAAAATAAGTGGACTATTTCACAATATTTATAATGATTGGTGGTTGGGAGCCACCATGGCCAAATAATTAATATATATAAAATATGAAGTATGCTATGGTAATAATGGTGAATTATGATCAATAACTAATCTAAAGAATAATATAAGATGGATATTGACAATGGTAATTAAGCTATAGTGATCTAGTTAAAAAGGGAGAAAAAAGAAAGATAAGGCAGAGAAGAGATGATGTTGATCTACATTCCAAACATCATTACAAAGTTAAAATATCATCTAGGCATGTACCTAACCAATTTATGACATGAAGTAGCATAAGATCAAATACTATCACACATCAGGCAAACAACTATGGATTGTGGTAAATAATGCAAATAAGAACCAAGTTCATTTTAAAAATTTACACCTGTAAGCAAACAACATTAGACCAAAGACAAGAAGAGTAAGAAAATTAAATGGACTAAAGAAATTTCAATTAAACTATATTTCACACAAGTAAATATCTCTACAATCAGATGTACACACTAGGAATTCATAATAACCATTCAATTCTAGAAGTCATAACAATAAAGTGAGAGAAAATCTAGGATAACAAAAAACAAGCCAATTTGGACAAACCTTGAAGAATTCCTTGATTATATAAATTACTCAAAAGCCGTAATTGGTTTTTGGATTTAAAAATCCCTCTTTTAAAATTTAAAAATATTCCTTTTTATAGATTACAAGGAAGTATGTCAGTCGGTCATATCTAATTATAAAAGTATAAGTGTTAGGATAATTGTCCTTTCTACAAATGTTATAGATTACAATAGACCTTATCTAATATACTAATCTATAGGACATGTTTTTCACAAGTTTCACATGCCTTTATAAAATAATATTCCATTTTCAAAATATACAATAATTAGCTAGAAGAAGAATATTCTTAATTTGATTAATCTTTGGGTCCCTTATGCTACTAAAGTCCCCTCATTGCTCTCTAATGTTGTTTACTGATCATCTAGAGATCAATAATAGGTATCATGCATAATTTTATTTCTTGAATCTCTAGGTTATTAAGGTCTTTCTCAACCATCTCTAAAGCCTATTGGATTCCCCTATTTTTCCCTTTTCCTTGATTCCTTACTTATTACATGAATTGAGGTCCTTGGGAATGTCCTTCATTTTCTGGGATCAACTACTCAAGGCTTTGATTTTGTCCATCAATATAGCCATATCTATATTGGAATAGGCTAGGCTGAGGGTCTTGAATTCGAGGACTTGATTCTTACTCAGAGCTTTGATCAAGTCTTTCACTTTATAGTTTGAATCATATCATTGGCCATCTTGGCTTGTAGTCATGGAATTTTGCTTAATGATTTAGTCTTGTTTAGTTATGACTAAATTTTAAGGGATTGAAAAAGTTGATCATGGTGTGTTCATATAGCTTGAATCTATCATATTGACAAGATGGTAATCTCTTTTAAATTTTTTTCCATTGCAAGATGCCTTTAGTAGAGCTTCCTTTTAGACATATTCTCCTTTTATGATGGGTTACTGGTTCAAATTGAGTTCTATTGAAGACTCTCCCCTATGTATTTGAGGTCAAATAAAGTTACACATCTTCTTTTAAAACTCCTTTGTGAGCTCCCATGGCTATGAGTTTGTTTAAATTGATCACTAATTGTTTGCAGTTTAATTCTGGATCAAATTACCCTTACATAGATGATAATTTAACTTTTTCGACTTGATTATGGTGAATACAGGCCCAAATTAGGGCTTATTTGCATGCTAGGGCTCCCATGAAGGTTTTTATAGTCCTCTAATGGTGGAATTTGTTTAAACCTAAGTGATCTTCATTACTTGCATTTCTTGGGTCTAGAAGATCTTCCACTTGGCATATTATACTTACATGGCTCTGATGTGGCATCACCATGAAATCCATGTGACATTTTCATGCCATTTTGATCATTCATATTTAAAAAGTGACCTTCAATTTTTGAAAATTCCTTCTTGATTTTGCACCATTGGATCATCCTTACATAAACCAATGTGGATTATTTATCTTCATCTAAAAACTTGGATGCTATTAATTACAAGGCACATTACCTAAGGTTGTAGCACTTATCACTTCCTCATTCACTCTAAGCTTTGATAAAATTTAAACATTGATATCACATCATTGATCTTGATTGGATAGACCAATTGTACTTTTTTTATCTTGATCTACCTAATTGTACCTCTTGTTATGTGGATCATTAATCTAAAAATGTACATTTTTCTATGCACCATTGATCTTTTAAATATGCTCAATTTTTAATTTGTGGCATGCAATTACGCCACTTGTCAACTTCACATTCATCCTTGAATTTTCAATGTTTGTTTTTCATCATCTAATTATGTTTTTCCAAGTAAATGTGGACCATTGGATCATGATCCACAAGGTCAAATTCCATTAGATACCCAATGTTCTTTGGTTTTGAGTGTGACTCTTGTCACTTCCTTAATTTTCATAGGGCTTCATTGAGTTTTTGACTTGATACACATCATTAGATCAAATATACCTGAGTAAATGCATGTTGTTGATATTTGGAAGATGTTGGATATTTAGGTTAAGGTTAGGGATTTGAATTTTTAACTTTAATCTTGCATTGTTGATCTCATCCATTCGAGCAAACATGAATCATTGATCCTATGAATAAAAATTAATTTTAATTTAAGGCTTGAGGAAGATAAAATTTAAGCTAAAGTCTTAGACTAATGGTTTTATTCAAATTAATAAATATAATATAACTTTAGGATAAATTCCTAAGCTAAGTTAGAAATATAATAAAAGGGACCCCACATTTAGTTAGACCACACTAAGGTGAAAGGGAATAAAAGGAGTTCAAGATGTGAAGAACTTAGGATAAATATTTTAGGCTAAGGTCTTGGTCATGTTAATAAACATGGCTAGGGCCTTAGGCTAAAATATAAACTAAGTCAAATTAAAGGGTTCCCACAAAAATTTAATTAAAATTTCCTACCAAATTTGAATTCAAAAGGATTACTTATACTACAATTTAGACTAAGGGTTTTGGCAATTTAAATATGAAATAAATTAATCAATTATAGACCAAATGTTATTGAAATGTGAAATTTAATATTTAACACAAAATCTTTAGTACTACCCATTTCAAATGAAATCCATTAAACTTAAAACCTAAAACACAAATATCCAATGTTAGCATTTTTTAGATAAGATCAAACCAGACCCATGAACAAATAAACCAACCATACCATTATGTGGATGATATTAAAATAAATATGATGTGAAAACATGCTAATGACACTCTCATAAATTAAAATTTTAATTTTAAGTTACAAAATTTACATAATTTAACATAAAGTTCCCCATTTTTTAGGAATGGGGGTATATTGACCTCAAAAAATGGTGACTTATAGCGGAAACATAGTAATATGTTAGAATTCAAAGACTCTAATTTAGACTAATAATTAAGTTAGTTATTCAAGTTGATCAATCACCATGATTTGGATCAATTCATGGTTAAAACAAGCCTTGCACATGCATAATTTAGATCAAACATTAGGACCTAGTCATTTTGTGTGTGTGATTTGATTCTGCTTACTATTTTCCATGGGACTTAGTGAAAAACTTCTAGATTTCATAAATTTAACTATTAACACTAACTTACAACATATTTAGATATACATTAAAAAACATGATTTAGCTTAGGGAAGGCTTGGGCATTTCTCTAATTCTAGTTAGGCATCCATAGCCGTGATAGAAATGTCTTCAGCTTCACTCAAGGCCTTGATCCACTACTATCTAAGCATCCATAGCACCAATGGATATTACTAGAATCACCTTTACCTAAAAAGCTTTTGAACTTATGTAATAAGTTCATATTTTTGTATATTTTTTAGATCATTTTGACATTATAGCAAAGGTTGGGAACCAAGTTAGCTAGGTTTAGGAATTTGGTCAAGTTTTTGATCCTCAAAAAACATACTTGGTTACAAACTATGTCCCAAGAAATAACATTTGTTAAGTGCAAATATGACCATGTCCTATTAGTTTAAGCTTTCACCCTACATGTGAAATCCTTTTCAAAACTAAGCTTAGATCAGATTAAACTTTAAAATATTGGGGAACAATCAACTTATCCATTAGTATTTACAAGTTTCTCTAAACTATATCATTAAGCTCATATTTCAATAATCCATGATTAAACTAGTAGCAAGGAGTTATATTTATATTCTTAAATTGTGGAGTTCTTGATCAATTAGGTCAACTTTGAGATAAGAGCTATCCAAAAGGACTTATTAGAAGCAAGGAACAAAGCATATAAAGCAAGCACACCAAAAAAAAGTAAGGAAATAGAAAGCAAACAAATAGAAAGCAAAGAGATAAGTAAACAAATATACAAATAAGTGGCAAGAAAGGAAAAAATAGAAATAAACTAAACTAGCCTACCTACACTAGCTCTAACTAATCTTACAATTCATTTCATGAAGACTCTAGGTGGGGTAGTAGAGAAATAGTGCTTAAGGTACTACCCATTGGTGGGAAGTATGAACTCTACTCCTTGTAAGTCTTTTAACTTGATGGTATTGTCTCTAGCTGTCTTAGCAATCTGATAGGGATGTACCCACAAAGATTTGAACTACCATGTGTATGCTTAGGCTCACATGCCTTATCCGAAAGAAGAACTAAGTCTCCTTACCTGAACACATTTATTTTGGAAATATTATCAAACCACCTTTTCACTATGATTTGGTGGCTGCTAAAATTAGCAAAAGCCTCTTCTCTTACATCTTCCATCTGGATAATGTCAAAAAACCTAGATCTTGAAAATTCTTGATCACCTTCCATGTATTATTGCATGAACATGTATGTTGGTAGTTTGAGGGTGATGGGGAAGATGGTTTATTGACCATAAAATATAAATAATGGTGATGCCTTGAGAGCTTGTTTGACTCTATTTTTGTCTACCCAAAGGGAATACTTAAGTAACTTATGCCATGTTCTAGGATTATTAGCTACAAACTTATGTATAGCCTTCATCAAGTTCTTATTCATTGATTTAGATACTCCATTAACTTGAGGATAATGGTTTGATGAGAAATTGAGAATGATTTTGTTACCATATGCCCATTCAATCATCTCAATGGATATAAATGTAGATCCATTATCATAGACTAGAGATACAGGTGTCCTAAGACTTTTGCATATGTTTTCTTCTAAAAAAGTGATCACCTCTTCAGTCTTACACTACTTGGTTTCCAATTCTTTAGTCCATCTTATGCAATAGGAAATAGAAGTTAAAACATACTTGTGACCATATGAGGAATTGGGATTGATGACCCCCAAAAAATCTAGTCCCCATTATGCAAAAGGTTTTTCAATCATGACTAGATTTAATGGCAATGTTGCCTTGGGATATTTGGTCTTGAAAACTTGACGTGAGTGGCATTCTATCAGATTCTTGTGAGCATATTTGAAGATTATACACCAATAATAACAATCCATTAATATTTTGTTTGTTGTTTTCCTTCCATATGGATGTCCACTTCCTAGCTTTTCATGGAAGGTGCTCATTATCTTAGTTGCTTCACTCTTATATACACATCTCAAGTATATGCCTTCAAAGTTATTTCTATAACATGCTCCATCTTTGATAAACAAATGGGCTGATTTGAGCCTTAGATCTATTCTAAGTTGTTTACTTAAACCTATAGGATCATAAACATTGATTAGTAAGTGGACAATGGGATCATACCAATCATTTATTCTAAAACTTATTTGCTCTACATGTATATAACTTATCTTGGGATTAGTATTGACAATCAACCAAATTAAGAATTGGCACGTTACCAATTTGGTAGTCTTCATCTCAATGTTATATTCTTGGTGCATAGACATCCACTTACCTTTCATTTCTCCTAGTTCATTTTGACTTAGCATGATGTTTGTGGTAGGGTCTGATAGGATTGCATGCACCTTATTCCTAAGAATATAATGCTTGAACTATTTCACTACCTTAACCAAAGTACATTATTTTTTGTCAATCAAAGAGTAGTTCAACTCAACATTTTTAAGGTTAGTGCTCATAAAAACTACTGGATGGTCAAATCCATCTATCTTTTGAGTTACAACTGTAGATATTCTATGATTTGAAGTAAAGGAGTAAAGATAAAAATCTTTAGTGAAATATAGACTTATCAGGACTAGAGCTTGACTAATTTCCTCTTTGATGTCTTTAAAATCCTTTTCATCTCTTCATTCCATGTGATTTTGGCATCCTTCTTTAGCATATCATTTAGTGGCTTCACAACTTCTACAAAACTAGAAATGAACTTTCTTACAAAGTTTACATTACCAAATAAGGACTTCAATTCTTTCCTACTATTAAGGGTGTCTCTATTAGATATTAAATCTATTATATTAGGGATTATAGTGATTCCATCCTTAGTGATAACATGTCTTAATAGTTTTCCCTCAATAATATAGAAAATAGTTTTCTTTGGGTTGAAGGAAATCCCTTACCTTCTCAATCATTCAAATACTTGTTGTAGGTGCATAATATGATCCTCCTTTTTTATAAAATATAGTTAGATATTCCATGTATATGATAATGAATTTACCTAAAATACCTTGGAAATAATGACCCATAGCCCTTTGAAAAGTGGCTCCTACATTTATAAGTCCAAATGGCATTCTTTTATAGGTAAAGGTGCCCTACTTAGTAGTAAATATAGTTTTCATCCTTTCTTCTTGATTCACCAGCACCTAGTTATATATTTAAAAAACATATATAAAATACATCATATCAAAACAAAATACCATTTGGATCACTTGGTCAAGAGAAGGCAAGGGATAGTTATCTTTCTTAGATTCTCTATTTATATTTCTAAAATCTACACACAGTCTAATTTTTCCATTGCATTGACTCGTAATAAGTTATTTACCCAAGTTTAGTGCCTAATTTGAAACACTATCATTACATCTAGTAATATCTTGACTTGTTTATATATCAAATTTTCTAGGATAGAGTTGACAGGTCTTTATTTTTGCCTTAAAGGCTTGCGGTTTTCCTTTAAAGGTACGGTATGAGTTATGACCTTTGGATCAAAGATATTTAGGCCATCATAGGAGCATGATTTGACATCCTTATATTTAATAAAAAACTATTTATCTCTTTTAGACTCAATGCTTGTATAGGTTGTACCAATGTTAACCAGTTGAGGTTGACCTTGAAGTCTAGGATCAATTACATTATAATCTTTCCCACTTACTTTGGAAATATTGATAATATTAGCTATTAAGTCTATGTTAAATATCCTTTGTAAGGCTATCAATCCTTTGGGGATCTTATTATCATTAAACTAAATGACCATGACATCAAATTTGTCAATTTTTTCAAGATTACTTTCATTAACTTCATCTATCACATGATCTTCAAATGCTCCTAAGCTAGTCATGATGTCTAAGATATGTTGGTCATCACTAAATACATGTATATGGTTTACATTATCAAGGACTAAAGGGCATGGAACCAACTCAATACTAAGTTTGAATGAGTCTTAGCCTAATATAATATTGGTAGTTGTTGAGGTAAGCTCATCAATATCCTTGTTCTCTTCCCTAAGGATGAAAACAATGTTAAAAGCATCAAAATATTTAATCAGATCTTAGACTCTAAACTCTTATCTTTTAAGATATAAAAATTTACATTTGTACTTACTTATTGCTTGATTAACCACTATCTTTAAGTCACCATATACTAGTAATTCATTGACTTTATACTTGATGGCAAGTTACAATCCTAATATTAAAGCTTCATATTCTGTAAGATTATTGTTGAAAGCAAACTGAAGTCATAAGAAACATGATATTCTTTACTAATACTGTTAGTTAGAATAATCCCTACTCAAGATACAAACTTACACATAACACCATCAAAATGTAGTTTCTATAGTCTAAGCACAATATGAAAAACATTAGAGTCACATAACTTAGAAGTATCAAGAGTGTACACTCCTAAATCAAAGTCTACCATGTTAATCCTTTCATTAATACATTTTAATCAATAAGCATGTACCTCATTTTAGGCCTTATTTATATTCTAATCTGGTTGAGGACTCCCTTCCAAGGTAACCACATATGCGAAAACTATAATGACATATAACCATTCAAGCTCCTAGTCCAGTCTCTACTCAATAACATCCCATAAGCATCAGGGATGCCCACCACTTCGATGTCACTAAACTATGTCATCCTTAGCTCTAAGGAGATATGCATGTGAAAATTTAAAAAAATTCCAATTACTTTGAATCTTGACTTATCTAATTGAGTTAAAATTATATCAAATTTAATTAGAGTTAAACCAAGTTACTCACAAATACCTACAAGCATTATGTTTGTAGATACACCTAAATCTAACAAATTTTTTTGCAAGTTCTTACCAAATATTCTGACTGTGAATAAGAAAGGTTGGACATCTACTTTGTTTTTATGTATTGAAACATTGGCATGTGCAGTCTTTTGTGGTTTAGCAAGTTTTTTACTAAAGGACTCCAACATCAAATCCCTCTATTTAGTAATCTATATTAACTCAGGCAATGTGATGTTATCCTTAATTTTTTCATCTCCTCTATAATATTTTATCCATTACTATTGGGAGAATTAGATGTATTAGTATTATTCTTAGAATTACTTCCCTTATAAGTATTTGGATTATTGTCTAAAGTAGTATCAAGAGGAGTGTCAATGTTATTTATAGGAGTTGAAGTGGCTTATGGTTTCTTCTACTCCCTATTTATCAAAGGATAAGTCTTCTTTAGGAATATACTTAGGCTCATTCTCCTCTTGGAAAGGGAACTCAAATATCTCTACCATGAGAGTTCCATCAGATGATCTAGATGTCCTTGAAGGATAATATGTACATGCATCACAATCCTTATTAGCAACATATTAAAAAGTATCAAACTCTTCTTTAAAGTCTTTAAAATCATTACAAAATTCAACATAGTTTATTTACCCATTCTTATAAGTGAAACAAACTCTACAATAGTTAGGTAAAGTAACATCAACAAGATTTATCTCAAGCACATTTTTTCTATAAAATGGTTCATTATTCTTTTTGTTTTGGTAACTGTCATTCTAAAATCTATTAGTGGGGATATTCAACCTTTGAAAGGATAATTTCCTACCATATCTCTCTCTAATATTTCCTACTTACTTTTGCAATTGAAGGAATTCAGTGCTAAGCTTTTGAATCATTTTGAGGATATATTCACTACCATTCTTTTGTGCCTTATAATTATGAACGTTAGTATTATCATTAGTTTTAGACATTAAACCTTGTTAATCATGTCAATGAAATCCATTAGTAGAATTATTCAAAAATCATAGGTTTTGAGTAGGATGTGCATATCTCAAAGGTAGTTGGTTTAAGACTGGTAGTTGGTTCAAGGTGGGCACATTTTGGTTGGCATTTAGAATGACATTTAAAATAGGTAAATGTAGATTGACATTAGGGATAGAGTATTCCAATTTTATTTGGGGTTACAAGTGGTCATTAATGATCACATACTCAGTTTAAGATAAAGCTAATATATTCATGGGCCCAAAAACTCTCTTTATAAACATAAAAGTCATGGGATCCAAGGCATCCATATAGATTTATAATGTTAATGCATCATTAGGTCTTTAAGGAGCTATTGTCCTATTGAAGATCTTTTAGAATCTAGCATTGAAGACTCTTATGGGCTTATTTACATCTATTTTCACTATGGTGAATTACTGGTATAAGACATAAGGACTAATGATTTTGCCAAATTGATCAATGAAAACATTGTTAAAATCAACCCAACTAATAATGTAGTTTTTAGGAAGGTTGAGAAATCATTCATACACAACATATTTGAAAGTAAAAGGGAATAGTCTACATGCTACATCTTCATGAGTCACATTCATCAATCTTAAAGTAGCTTTGAAAATCTTAATGTGTTCTTTAATGGTTATAATGCCACTAGGACTAAATGCTAGTAAATAATTTTTAAGATTAAGAGGAAGGTCATGTACCACACTTGACACATTGATTTAAGAACCACCTAGCCAATCCATACCCTGATAGGATTGAACGTAAGAGCACCCTAAGCTGGTAAAGTTGGTAAAGACTTTTAAAGTCTATGTTTAGCTTTGTCTTGCCCAACTCTCCTATGAACTTCTAATAAAAGTAGAGGTTTTATAGTATTTAAACATGACCTTGTCCTAATTATTGGTAATTCTAGATTGTGGTCTTTGAATCCTATTTTAAATATGATGTGTGGATCTCATCTTTGTAGGGAACAACAATTAGACTTGCACATTAAGTAAATTTGGCAAATATTTATATAAAATATGACAAAGGGCAATAATATTTAACTAAGTTAGCTTAAATATATTTCTAAAAACATAAGTATGATTGATATTTACATGTTCAATCTCAAATAAACTCAAATTTTCAAATAATCTATCATTCTTTGATCAAAATGACTATTACTAACCTCAAATCTATTGAATTGACAAAGCTTAAGCCATCTTTACCATAATTAAGCATATAACTTCAAAGAACATCGATCTTTGCCTAAAGGAATCACAAATATTCGTCTAAGACCATATAGATCAATGATCTCTATACAATTGAGCAAATAATTACACAATTGTACAAAGATTACACCAATATTTGAACATAATTCACAAGAATGAGTAAAGATACTTCAAACCCACAAAGACCTAACAAGGACCCTCTTTCTTTCCTCATGTTGATGCTTGAATATGTATCACAAGTGCTTAGAGTGTTAAATAACACTTCTCATTTTATAATTATAAGAATTCAATGCATGATTTTTAAGTTGTGATAATCCTATTATCTATTGATGGAATATATGTAAATCAAGTGGACTATTTCACAATATTTATTGTGATTGGTGGTTGGAAGCCACCATCGAAAATAGTTAATCTATGAAAATGTAAATTATTCTATTATAATAATGGTGAATTATGATCACAAACTAATCTAAATACTAATCTAAGATGGATATTTATGATGACAATTAAGCTAGAGTGATCTGGTTAAAAAGGAACAAAAGCAAAGATAAGGAAGAGAAGAGATGTTGTTGATATTCATTCGGAACATCATGACAAAGTTCAAATATCATCCAAGCATGTACTTAACCAATTCATGACATGAAGTAGCATAATCTCAAATACTATCAAATATTAGGTAAACATCTAAGGAATGTGGAAAATAATGTAAATAAGAACCAAGTTCACTTTAAAGATTTACCCCTACAAGCAAACAACATTAGCCCAAATGCAAGAAGAGTAAGAGAATGAAATGAACTCAAGAATTTTTAATTAATATAGTATTGGCATAAGTTAAAAACTCTCCATTAAAATATACACACCAAAAATTCAAAATAACCATTCAAATCTAGAATTCAAAACAAACAAGAGAGAATCTAGGATAACAAAAGACAAGCAAAATTAGACAAACTTTGTAGAATTCCTTACTTATATTAATTGCTTAGAATTTGCAATTGGTTTTGGTTAAAAAATACCCCTCTTCATTTTACAATTAACAATACTCCTTTTTATAGAACGAAAGGAAGTATGTTCGTTAGTCATATCCAATTACAAAAGTTCAAGTGTTAAGATAATTATCCTTTCTACAAATGTTCTAAAACACACCAAAATTTCCCTAATGGACTGATTTATAGGCCATGTGTTTCAAAATATGGACATTCCTTTAAAAAATAATATTCCATTTTCAAAATATACAATGATTAGCTATAGATATAATATTCTTCATTAGACTAATCTTTGGGACCTTTACATTAACAAAGTCCCATGTTGCTACTATACAATCTTCATTACTCTTTGATGTTGTTTATTGATCATCTAGAGATAAATAATAGGTCTCATGAGCAATTTCCTTTCTTGAATCTCTAGGTTACTGAGGTCTTTCTCAACCTTCTCCAAAGCTTGTTGGATGGCCCTATTTTTCCCTTGTCCTTGATTCCTTACTTCTTACATGAATTGAGGTCCTTAGGAATGTCCCTCATCTATTTGGATCAACTGCTCAGGGCTTTTATTTTTTCCATAAATATAGCCATATCCATATTAAAATGGGCTAGGTTGACTGTGTTGAATTCAAGGACTTGGTTCTTATTTAGGGCTTTGATCAAGTCTTTAACTTGATAGCTTGAATCTTGCCATTAGCCAACTTAGCCTGTAGCCATGGAATTTTGCTTAATTATTGCCATATATTTAGTTCTAACTAACTTTTAAGGTATTGAACAAGTTGATAATGGTTTTCTCATATATCTTGAATCTATCTGATTGACAATATGGTAGTCTCTTTTAAATTTTGTTCCATTACAGGATGCCTTTAGAAGAGATTGTTTGTAGACATGTTCTCCTTTTGTGATGGGTTACTGGTTCAAATTGAGTGCCTTTAAAGACTCTCCCCTTTGTATCTAAGTTAAAATAAAGTTCCACATCTTCTTTCGAAACTCCTTTGCATGCTATCATGGTCATGAGTTTGTTCTAATTGCTCACTAGTGGTTTACAATTGAATTATGGATCAAATTACCCTTACATAGATGAAACTTTAGCTTGTCTAACTTGATTATGGAAAATACAGGGCCAAATTAAGGCTTATGTGCATGATAGGGATCCACTAAATGTTCTTATAGTGATATAATGGTGGTAGCTACTTAAACCTATGCAAACTTCATGACTTAGATCCTAATTAGACTATGTTCTTATACCCTTACATTTATTGGTTTTAAAAGATATTCCACTTGGCATATTATACTTACATGGTTATGATGTGGCATCACCATGGCATTCATTTGGCATTTTCATGACATTTTGTTTTTTCATATTTAAAAAGTGACCATTACCTTTTGAAAATCCTTGCTTGATTTTTTTGGTTAGATCATCCTTGCATAGATCAATATGCACCTTTGATGTTTTGAGAACTTGAATTCTATTGGTTACAGGCTATGTTCCCCGTGATCATGATACGTGTCACTTTCTCATTTACTTCAATCTTTGTTTAAATGTCAACATTGATCTTACATCACTGATCTTGATTGCATGGATCAATCATGCTCTATTGATCTTGATTTTCTTAATTGTACCTCCTTCTCTATGGACCTTTGATCTAAACATGTACATTATTCTATGCACCATCGATCTTTAAAATATGCTCAATCTTGAATTTATGGCCTATAGTTATGCCACTTGTCATCTTCACTTTCATCCTTGACTTTTCAATGTTTCATGCAATCATCTTCATCTGAGCAAACACAGACCATTGAATCATGATCCACAAGGTCGAATGATATTGGCTACTCAATGTTCTTTGGTTATGAGTGTGACATTTATCACTTCCTCACTTTTATTGAGGCGTCATTGAATTTTTGACTTGATGCACATCATTAGATCAAATCTACTTGAGAAAATGCATGTTGTTGATCTTTGAAAGATGTTCAATCTTTAGCTTAGATTCAATGCTTTGAATATTCAAATTTAATATTACACCATTGATAGCATTCATTTAAGCAAACATAGATCATTGATCTTATGAATAAAAATGAAATTTAAGTCAGAGCTTGGGGAACATAAAATTTAAGCTAAAGTCTTAGACTAATGTTTTTATTCATATTACTAACCATAAATAAAACTTTAGTCTAAATTCTTAAGCTAAGTTAGAAACATAATAAAAGGTACCTTGCATTTAGTTAGACCATGCTAAGGGGCTCAAGATGTGAAGAAATTAGGATAAATATTTGAGACAAAGGTCTTGGTCATGTTAATAAACATGACTAGGACTTTAGGCTAAAATATAAACTAAGTCAAATTAAAGTGTTCCTAATAAAATTTAAATAAAACCTCCCACCAAATTTGAATTAAAAAGGAGTACTTAGACTAATATATAGACTAAGGGTTTTAACACTTCAAACATGAATTCAATTAATCAATTATATACCAAAGGTTAGTGAAAGGGGAAATTTAACATTTAAGACAAAATCCTAAGTACTGACTATTTCAAATGAACTCCATTAAAATTTCAACCTAAAACACATATATCTAATGTTATCATTTTTTAGACAAGATCAAACTAAATCCATGAATAAATATGACAACCAGACCATGGTTTGGATGATCTTAAAATAAATATGATGTGCAAACATGTTAATGACACTCTAATCAAGTGAATTTTCAATTTTAAGGTACAAAATTTGTACACTTTAACATAAGGGTACCCATTTTTAAAGAGTTGGGGTATGTTGACCTCAACACATATTATAAAGGGTGAAAAACTATGAGTATAATATAAAGACATAAAAATAATGGTGATATAAAATTGAAAAGGTTACATTTGATTGCATCTAGACCTAGTTAATTTTATATATATGACATATATGATAGAGTTAGACACCTACATCAACATGATTATCTAGATTCGATGTAAGCATATAAGGTAAAATAAAAAATATTTATAGAAAATAATGTCTATTATAGGATCTTCCAATAAAAATTCAACCTCTTCTTGTGCAACCTTACATGCATACAGTAAAAAAAAGTATCGATGATTCTAATTTATTGAAATATTTATCTAAAGTTATACTTTATTATTTTTAACAATCTCAATTACATAAATTGAAGATACTATTTTTCTAAGTTTTTATATTAGTTTTCATGATCATTAGGTTACTTCACCACTATTGTTTAAAATCTAATCTAATACTATTAACCCTAGATCACTCCATATTTGAAGTTTATCATTAAAATAAAAGATATTAGTAAAAAATAATAAATTTTCATGTAAGACATTACATTTCATTATATTACATGTTTTATCTAGATTATATATAAAATATTATCCATAATATACACAAACAACCCTAGCTTTTAATTGATTATAAAAACAAATTACATTGATTTTAATATAAAAAAAGGTATCGGGTAATATACAAATAATGCTTGACATTAAAAATAAAAATCCAGTTCCAAAAATTTGCTTTCTCTACATGAGTATTTAACCTTTCACTTCATTTACCTACTATCATACCTATTTCAACTTGGGGTTTGATTGATAGTATATATATAGGGGTGGGATAATATTCTTCTATTTATGGGTTAAATACTTTTGCATTAGTCATATACATATGTGACTTCAGATACATATAAATATAGATATAGAAATATAGGTGCAGTGAAGACTACCCCTTTAAAGTGAAAAAATCCATATAGATGGGAATTGGGTAGATTCTTCCCCCATTAAATTATGTAGATAAAGGGACATAATCCCTCCCTCTAGATAAATGGGCCCTCTATCTATATTAAGTGAGGGAATATGTATCTAGTTAGGGGATAATGTCCTATCTAGTTGTCTTATATAGCATAAAATACTAATTTAATTAGTGAGAATTTGATGATCATAGAAACTTGAATTACATTGAAAACATACTCAAAATACAAATGTTTTATTTATGTTTTGATTCCACATAGATGGACCTAGATAATAACTCAAGTCAAAATAATCTCACATTATTTAAACATATTTTCATTATAATTAATGAGGCCTATAAATGGCCTCATCTACCTATGTAATCCTTTATCTATTTTTTTAATCACACTTTCCATCCCTAAGACTCGTGATATACTAATGTACATGTGTGTGTGTGGAATAAATATTTTTATAAATACCCAAGCTATGAATCAAATATGGGACAAGTTATGACTGGAGATAATTAATCAATATGGGACATAAAAAATATTCCAAAATCTCCCTATAAGTCACATAAAAATATAACCAACATCACTAGCATCATAAACAACCACAATCGATGTACTTAACATCACCAGTAACCAAAAACAACCTAACATGCCTATGAATAATTAAACCTAAGTGGGGCTAGATAAAATCAAACCTCTTAAAACATTCACTCACATCTCATTTGTATATATAATATTTGTGTTTGTGTGTGTGTGTGTGTGTGTGTGTGTGTATGTGTGTGTGTGTGTGTGTGTGTGTGTGTGTGTGTGTGTGCGTGCGTGCGTGCGTGCGTGCGTGCGTGTGTGTGTGTGTGTGTGTGTGTGTGTGTGTGTGTGTGTGTGTGTGTGTGTGTGTGTGTGTGTGTGTGTGTGTGTGTGTGCGTGCGTGCGTGTGCGCGTGTGTGTGTGTGTGTGACAATTAAATCTTGAGTTGAATATTATATTTATAAGTTTCCTAATATTTTTTAATAGTTTCATAATGGGTTGATATTTTCATGGATGAAATGAAATATAAAATATATTTATCTTCTATGTTAAGCACCCACAAACCTTTATAATGGATACACTCACAACCATTTTTGAAGATGCACTTACAACCATTGGTTGGCTATACTTTGGTAACAAAGAGTGTCTATAGAAAATGGGAACCACTTGCAGCCACTAAATCGGTGCACCCACCATAACTAATTGAGAACACCTAGAACCATTGTTATAGGTGGACATTTTATAAAACCAAACAAAATCACCAATTATCATATTCAACCATCCTCCAGCTCATCCAAAAAACTCAAATAGTAATATAACATGATGAGAAGTTATTATATCCATATGGGAACTCCATTAGACCATGTATTCATTTTTGGATTGTATGTCCATTTTTTTTAAACCATTATGACATATTTCCTACCTTAATATGATTTTTGAAATAATATGAGATATTATGGCTACAACATATTATTTATTTCTTAAGATAATAAACATTTTCCTCCCCTATATAAGGATAAGAGTTGAAATTGATATCTACAATAGAAGAGATAAAAAATCAAGTAAGAGTTAACATAGTTGTAATTTTATTACTTTTTTTGTAACAAATTATTCTATTTCTAAAAATTTGATCAATGAAATTTAATTTATTTAAGATAAATTAATAATAAAAATATGAAGGGGCCTAAGAAAAAATCTAACCAAGGAAGACCCACTTGAAATAAGTTGTTGTGACAATCTCATCTGTTAGTTAGATCTTTCAATTTTGTTGTGTGTTTCTACTCCAAGTTCATGTGTGTACCTTTTGGTTTTCATACTTAATTCCATTAAAAGTGATTGTTCTTACATGTGATTGATAAAGTATCATATATTAAAGTGTAGGATGTTTTAAAAATAATCTAAATTAACAAATCAATTATATTCAATTTACATTTATGTAATTCTATATTTCATTTATTTCAATTGTGTTTACCTTTTATCATTTAGATTCCTGTAAAGTGTGTTTCCCTATAGTAATTTAGTATTATCTTAGTTTTTATAAGATCCTAGAGTTGTATACACATTTTTGATAAATTATCAAAGTATATAGACCCTATGCAAAATTAATGGGGAAGTATTTTCATGAAACTAAGTGGCTAACCCTATGGAGTACATCTTTCAAGTATAACATACCACCATGTCAATTTTAATTAGGGAGTTGATTTTGATCATCATTTGGGCATATTTACTAAGGAAGGTGTTAAGAATCATAAATTTTAAAGGTTATACAATATTTATTTATTTCTTATATTAGTATTTACTACTTTCATAGACATTAAAATTTACTGCTTTCTAGCGTAAGATTTCCTACTTTCTTGCATAAATTTCCTACTTTATAGCATAAGATATATCTCTTTTTAGATAAAATTTACTGATTTTAAGAGTAAATATACTGATTTCTAAGTCAAACCCTTTTTTTCAAATTATGTTAAGGAAAATTATAATAAGAATAATGTTTTAGGCGAACTATGTGTATGGTAGGACAAAAAGAAAATGGCAAAAGTGTTTATATATAGTGTGATAAATATTTATTAGGAATGATATTCAGTAAAATATTAAACTTATATATGGAAGAATAAGTTGGGAACAACTTTCAACAATATAAATATCAAATACAATAATAGATATGTCACCTATATATAATTACATATATCACATGCAGTAATATATATATATATATATATATATATATATATATATATATATATTTCAAAGAGACAATTTTTGTTCCTTCATGTTGGTTAATTGAAGTAGAAGAAGCAACATCAATGGAGTTCTTAGATTCACTCATAAAAAAAATACTAGAACAAGATAAAAAAGGAGACTCATACCCTAGAGAAGGACATGTTTTTACCATTCCAAAGAGTGCCTATCTAACCACCCTACACTTAGGAATCTAGTATTTTTATCCATCCACCCTCACCCAAACTCATTTCTAAAATAAAACATAAAGACCTTATAAATCCAAATAAAAATTGTGGAACTTTCCAAACCCCATTAACCCACTAAGCAAGATGCCCTTATTTAACATTAAAAAGAGTTTCTAAGAAGTCCCACTCCATCACCCCCAATCAAAAGGTGTTTATCTTCTTTAAAGAAGCTTGTAATCACTATTAGTTATACACCTTTGGCTAAATTGAAAAAGGATTTGAAAAATAGGTGGCATAAATATATAGTATACAAGTAGTCCAAAAAATCATTGGAGACCACCAAGGATAAATATTTGATTCCACAACCCTTGAGAACCCATCAATACCCCTATGGGTAATGCCACCATGACAAATGTTTCTCTTTATACTTTTCCCAAATTCATAATAATGTCTAATGAATATCTTGGTATGTTTCTATTTGATTTTGATGTGCTATTACATATCTATTACTACAATCAATATGGTCAAAAGTTGAAAATATTTCTAGCCTCTCTCAAGGATGTATTGCTCAGATGGTTTACAAGGTTAGGGATAAATTTCATCTCAAGAATATATAAATATAAAATTTCTCTAAAAGTATCGCGAGTAATAAAAATTAAGGGACTACACTAATTTCCATCTTATAAGTTTTTCATAAAGAAGATAAACCATTGGAAGATTATGTAAAAATATTTATGCTTAGCTTGAATAAATTTTAAAAAACTATGTTGGACTAAGAATCTATGAAACTATTATTATCTATGGTAATTAGGGAAGAATGCATCCAATCATTGGATATAATGAGTGTTATATATGTCTCATGAGTGACATTTGAAATAGATCACTCTATTATACAAAAATTACTTGAGGTCAAGAAACCTTGTAACAATAGAATTCATCACAATCATTATGTAAATCTACTACATGGACTTTCAATGATGGAAATCATTAACCTTATACAAAACATGAAATGAGACATCATCAATCACGTAGATACAAAATTTTATACATTTCACACATGAATTAATTAATACAAAATAAAACAATCCTTGAATATATAATCTTTGTACTACCATAAAAATAAAACTAATTTCAAATGTAATTCTATCCATGTCACATTAACAAGCATAATGGAAGAAGATACTAATCCATTAGAGTTACATGACATTGGAGGATATGAAAATAATATATTTTATGTGGCCCAATAGAAATCATGGTCATAAAATACATAAAATTTAACCATGCAATATAGTTATCTATATTTAATTCATAATTTAAAGTTCCTCCTAATTAGCACACATCTATTGCCTAGAATAAACAACCCCAACCACAACCCAAACATCATAATTGTCATTGGAAAAATAATCAATCCTAAATCAACTAATATCAATTTAAATAACAACCTTGGAAATCAAAAACTAAAAATTATCAATGGAACCCACCCTCTAATAAATGGTAGTAGTCATGGTGAGAGAATTGGCCTTGGCTAAATCAAAATATTATATTTTAACAAATTTCAAAACCTCACATAGAGCCAAAATTAATGCGAAGAATTACCATTCCACCTCTACCTATCACTCCATAATTTCCTACATAGCACCCATGCACTCCAAAAAAAATAGTTTAGTCGACACATAATAATGATGTGATAACATACCCCACTTATTTGATATAAGTTGAAAATATTCTGGTTCATTTAGGAAATACTCTCCCAAATCTAACTCCAACCATAATAATAAAATACCTTGAAGAGGTCCCAAACACAATAACTAAAATACAACAATCTAATAATAATCCCACTCTTGAACCTAAAACATCCACTGAACAAGTAATAAAAAATAATCCTCTATTTTTGGAATGACTAAATATTTATAAGCAAGAGCCAAAACTAAAGTTTGAATTTGTAGGATATTTGAATAATTTTTGTGTCTAAATTAGTTTTTTTCAATAAATTATGGATGTTCCCATATATACTAAAGTTTTCAAATATTTTTTCCTTAAGAAACCTAGTCTAAAATACAAAGATCCCAATACTATCCATGTCATTGGACAACTTGCAAACACCATGTTGGGAAAAATTATCCAAACTAAATACTTTGACATAAGATACCTAGTTGTTCATGTCTACATCAATTACACCCTTATTCAAAATAATTTAATTTAATTAGGAATACCCATTATTTACATGGCCAAAGAAACTATGAAAAAACTTAGGTTTACATGCCTTTGTGGAATACCTATTATTTTTTATATGGTAGTCCATTAAACTATAAAACCTAAAGTAGTCATACGAGAAATTATTATTAAATTATACTCATGGGAGTATTCAACTAATGTAATTATATTAAAAATCAAAGCAAACCTATGTGGACACCCTATTATCTAAGGCATACCTTAGTTGTCTAGTGTTGATGTATTCATGTGTTACAAGTTATGGAACAATTCTATTTTGAATGGAAACACCATAAATAAATTAGTTTTATATCTATAAACTCAAAATTCATTTAAGGGAGAAAAATATATGTGACTATAAGTTGAGGATGATGATCATGTTACTTTACAATCCCTACTCACCATTGAATTCAACCTTTTTTTGTAAACACAAAATAAATAAATAATAATTTCCAATGTCACAAAAAATACATATGCAATAGAATAAAATGTAAAAAATATCCTCAAATTCACACATCATCCCCTTATTAATATCTTCCCAAAAGATGAATCCTCAAAAACAAGGGAATATGTCTAAGAATTGCATCACCTCTTACCAAAATGTTGTTGTGTTGGCACTCTTCTAGGGAATATTAAGTCTATGAAAACCATATCAATAAGTGTAAATAATACTAAAAAGGACCCAAGAATAAAAATAATAACTTGTATTCCCAACATAAAACTTAACTAGTCAGCATGCCACATAATATAAAATAATGTTTGTATGGAATTACCATGATATGTAATGAATACACAAAAATTGATGAGCTCACCTTATAGACATTAAACAAGATCAAAAACCCTTTCGGTAACCTTAATAAAGTGTAAACCATACTATTTTAAAAGTTTTAACAACTAAATTACAAAAGCTCTTGGATGTAAGATTTATATACCAAATCTCTAATAGCTAATGGGTATTTCCACTTGTTATTATACTAAAGAATAAAATAAAATTATGAATATGTCCACTGCCATGAGTATGTAAATGATTTTGGGGAAACTATGCTTACTTGATCCTCCAAATTAGGCTATGAAATTCTTCTTCCACCTTTGAAAAGGTTGTCTTGCATATTTTTTTATGATCTATTTAATGATTGTGTTAAAATCTATATGTATAAATTCATGATATATCAAAATACTTACGATGAAGACATCAATGACTTGGAGAAATTTATCAAACATTGTTAAGATAATATCCTATCATTAATTCATCTAAAGTGTTAAATCATAATGTAATAAGTATTATACTTGAAATTTGTATTTCCAGTTCAAGAATAAAGGTATATCTTGCTAAGATAGAGGTGATAAAAATCTTGCCTACACCAAAAAAGCAATGAAAAGTGAGAAGTTTTAGATGACTTGTTAGATATTACTATAGATTCATAAAAAACATTCGTAACATAGTAGATTTATTTTTTTCTTTCATATTAAAAGATTCTATTTTTTTATGGATAGATGCATGGTAGGAAGTTTTTCAAAATCTTAAAGACTTGTTTATTATAAAACCCATGCTGAGAGATCCATTTTAGAAGTTACCCTTACACATTCATAGTATTGAATCTAACACAACACTTAGATTATTCCTTTACAAAAAGGATGGGTCACTCAATTATGTTATATATTTCATCAGCAATAATTTACAAACAACATAATTGAAATACAAAGTTATAGATAATGAATTCCTCACATTAGTGTATGCTATAAACAAAATGTGACATTATATTACTAGTTAATTTATTTTTTCTCATATTGATTATGTAAATATTAAATATTTAATGAAAAACCCAACAAAAATTAGTAGGACAATTAGATTGTTATTATTATTATTATTATTATTATTATTATTATTATTATTATTATTATTATTATTATTTGACATTACTATTGTGGATAAGCCTAGTAAAGATAACATAGTTGCATATTTTATGTCTAGATTATAATATGATGAAAACAATCTATTGAGACCAACATGCCCCATTTTCCTAAAAATGGGGACCCTGTGAAAATTTTCGGTCATTCACCCTAGGATATAACTTACCATTGGATCTACATGATTAAACCCATTTGTATGACTTGAATGATTTAAAGTCATATTGGTCCACGAAGAATGTTAATTGTTACCTTTTAAAATGTTTCATTAATGTCTAGTTTATTGAGTTTTCTAATCATCTGATTTGTTTAAAAGTGCTCTTACAAGGGGTTACAATTCAAATATCTAAGGTATTATACCTATGACTCGATTGAAATTACTTAATTAAGGTTTCTAAATCATGGTATTACTTTGGATATGTAAAAATTTATATTAGATACGATGACTTACCTTGATTTTAAGTTTTAGATTAGGGTCCAAGTCAGATCCTATACTCAAGGTTTACAAATTTACACTTGTCCCTTTTATTTTATCTCATGATTTTAAATTTTTTACATTTTTTGCCTTTTTTTAAGTACCCAATATCAATTCAACCTCAATAGACATGTGATAGTATTTCATGCACTAGATACCTAGCCACATAAATTTTTAATCTTTATCATGTATGTTTTATCCTTTAAAAATTCTCATGACCTAGTGACCCAATCACAACATGCCACTTGGCACTCAGTCATAGCATTTCAAGATCAAGGAAAAGTTTCAAAACCTCACAACTCTATAGTCTTATCACAACATGCCATTTGGCATTAATTGTGATGTGTCAAGTTCAAAGAGGAGTTACAAGTTTGCAAATATTGTGACCTAATGACCCAATCGCATGATGCTAATTGTCATTCAATTTTTACATTTTAGACTATAAAGGAGTCTTGACTCAATTAGAACATGCCATGTGGTACCCAATCATAGCCTTTCAAGACTTGATTAAATTCTAAAGATCCATGACAAAGTTAACCAATTACGTCATGCCACTTGGCACTTGGTCACAATTTTATACCCCCATAGATGAGGTGTAATATTTCAATATCCCAAAACTCTGATTGCATGAAAAGATGACACTTGATAGCTAATCAATCAATTTTGGGTAGCTATAAGTGATTTTGAATCCACCTGATAGTTGGGACCAATATGATGAGGACATGTGGACCCCTATCTCATAAAAAATATGCAATCAAATGAAACTATGAAGCCCAGTAGAGATTGATCCAACATAAATGTGATACTTGGGAAAATGTCATAGTATTCATGTCCATTAAATGTTTCATATATCAAAGCCACATGATAGTGTGAGTTGATGAGATCTTACCACTTGGAAATCTAGTAGAGATCCCAAGGCCACATCAGCCCAAATATGAAAGGGTTTGAGCCATGAAATAGTTAGAAAAGAGTGATATAATCAAAAGATGACCCTTGGTAGAATATTATGCAATCTACCTAGGAGCCCAATATTCAAAATATAAGGATCAAGTACAAGAAAAGGCACCAAGTATTGAGCACGTGTCAAGTATGGTACCTAGGTGGTGCATAAATATCCATGAAGTTATGGATGTAAATTATAATTAAATTTTTATGGGGCTCATTTTGATAGTTGTAGAGCTAGGTCACTTCCCTCAAAAAGTCAAACCTATGATAATAAGCCATGTGGACAAGGTGAGGGAAGTTATTTGATGATTCCTCAAAGTTGATTTTCAAAGCCATTAGAATAAAACTAAAGATCCACCCATGATTTAAATCAAATCAAGTTAAAGATACTTTCCATTTATGACTTGTATTTTTTAATTCAAATTCTAAATTTGAAGTTTAAATCTTACCATTTATGCATTCCTTTACCATCAAAGCAATAGATTCATTCAATTATCATTTGCTAAGGACTCCAAAGTATTATTTTATTGTTTATAAGGACTTATATGCATTCAATCACCATTAAATAAATTTGAAAGCTCCTCAATCATAAAATTAAAACCATGGACAAAACTAGAACATCCAGAGCTAGCAAGCAAGAACAAGTTCCATTTCTCTACTCTTATGGATATAAACATCATCTTTTAGGACACCAATTTTAACTCTATTATATTGGCCACTAAAGACAACCATTATAATGACTTATTTTACCATGTATAAATAACTATAAATAGTGAAAGTGATGATGAGGAAGGATCTAATGATGTATAATATAGGTTAGACATTATGGCACTCAAATCTACAAGGTTATGCAAGGCCGCATCTAACCTAGAGGTAATCCCCTACTTATACTAAGTATACCAAATGTTTCTTCAATTTAGGTGTGTTAATAACATGATTAAGTCTTTTAATTTTGGACATAACATTGATTTCATCCCTAGGCTAGCATTTCAAGCTTATTATGATATATCCAATCTAGAGATTATTTATAATCAGGAAACTATCACCCAATGGCTCCAAACACATGATATCAAGGAATTTTTGAGAGAATGGATTGAGAACAAGTGGAAAGTTTAATGAAAATCCAAAAAATTCCAAATCCCCATCACCCTCTTTAGGAAGGGAGTGCAAATGGGAATGGATATGATGAATCATCTGTATGGGGCCGAGGACATAGGCCATGTAGATGAGAAGTGATTTCCATTAATATCAATGATAATAAATAATGAAAAGACTCCCCCTCTAAGATAAATCATATCCTAAAATTGAAAACATAGATCATAAGGGTCATAGCCAACTAGGGGGATCATTTATACATGATATCCTACCTAGTGGATACCATTTATGTTACCTAGAAGTTCCCCCAATTCACCAATTGGGATTCAAATTTAAGTGGATTGTGCCTCACACCTTTTATAAGGTAAGATTATATAAATTAAAATAGGAAATGAGGTTCATAACTAAGCACATATATCTAATAATGTATATGGAAATCTATGAAAGTCTGATGCCTAGACTATCAAAGGAAATTAAAATAATCTTAATCACCCTAGGAACCTAATGGTACTATCTATATGGCATGATGATAAGAATAGTTAGAATTAAGACATCCCCCTTAAATTTTCCCACCATAGTGCTAGATAAGCTAGATGAACAAGAAATTAACTTTCAATTACTCATAGGGGTGGATGGACTATGTAATAATAATAAAAGAGGATTTTTTGACACTCAAATATCCAACATCGATCAATTTAGGATTGAAAATTAGAACTCAATCATTGCTACTACCAAGAAAAGGTCCACCTTCAACTTGGAAAGAGATGGAAATAGGGAATGGAACCTTGAGAATATAACTTTAAAACATTGCATTCAGCATAGGGCATCCCTAAACATCACTTACCATCATGAGCCTGAAGATGAAGATAGGTTATACATTAATACAATCAATGACATAGAGGTAAAGTAGAGATTGAAGGTCACCAATATCCCACATGTTAAGAGTAGGATATAATAACCAAGTTTCTATGTAGTTTTCAAACTTGAAGATGCTCAGGAAGGAGCATCTATATCCATAGTTCATGTTACTTGTGCTAAGGAGAAAAGACCATCTGACCCTCAGCTTGGTTAGAGGATTTTACAAACATTGTCTCCTAATTTGGAGAAGGGAGGAGATTAGACTAAAAGTCACATTAAATAGGATTCTATTTAAGGAACAACATCCAATTACCCATCCTAGGAATAAAATGTTGCCTCAGTATGGGCAAGACATTATGTAGTACCCCATTTGTCTTTAGTGGAGGTAGTAACACCACCTACTATAGCATAAGCAATTTTGGAATTAGGATTGCCTCCCCAATTCGTGATAAGGAAAAACTAGGTACTTCTAAATAAGAGTGTATTTATCTACCTCCATCATTTTTATATATAACCAATATTTGGGTCTATTTTATGAGCCCCAAACACCAAATCATATGAACCTCTTGCCCTATAGGCCCCTTACTAGAATTGTAATTAGGCCCTTGATTGTGCCCCTATCCATTGTAAATCCTTTTGTGGTGGCATCCACTTCAAAAAAAATTGTGATGTCTAATCTACCTCCAATTATGCCTAGACCTATGCTTAGGAAGTTCCCCAATTCCCAAAGAAAAGTTCCACTATTATCATTCCCCAAGTTCCTTTATTCCCAACTAGTGATTCAATTAGCACTAGTTCTTCTTCATATTCAGGGATGACACTTTCCACTTCATCCCCCAATTTTTCATTTATCCTATTCACCTCCACATTTACTTCTAAGACATATGCCTTCCATGGATTTATACCATCTGAATAATTCTAATCATCCACTCAGCCTCATAGTGGTACTTCAAATAAATCTTGGTTAAAACAAATGTAATTAGATATAATGGATAACCAAGATTTGGTCATAATAGACCCTCCATAGGTTTTGCTTGAATTTATAAGAAGTGTGGGGAAATGAAGAGACTAACCAAGATGAAGGTCACTCATCTAGATCAAACAATTTTGTATGAATCTAGAGATACTTTATTTGAGTTTACTAAGAAGAAAAGAGCCATGCCTAGCCAATAACAATAGTATGAAAAGGACCCCCTCTTAGCTCTAAAGGCATATAGTGATGTAGCTACAAAATTAGTAAAATAAATGAAATAGAGAACAACTGATTTAGAATAACAACACAAAGCCACATTCCTAAAAGATACCATAACCAAGGTGGAATGGGCTATGAAGGTAATGTTTGATACATTAAACACCTTGTATTAGTACAAACTAAGAGGGGATGAGGTGTACAATAGAATTATAAAGGTAAAAGGTGCATACAGGATATATGACAATAAGGTAATCAACTTGATAAAGTTGATTAGGATGAAAAGGTTTCAATACCTAAAATTGATCTGATGAGAATACTTGGGCATTGCTCAGTCATATATAATTAAGAGGAGAGCTTTGAACTAGTGAAGTGATGAAATGAGATCCTTGGGACAGTCTCTCACCAAACAGGATGATAGATTCATAACTCTATTTAAAGAGGCTAAGATCACACACCGTGATAACAAGGATGGTTCTATTTTTATCTAGGATGCCTTTAGATCCTAGCTATGAAACTTCATTGTAAATTTTAGAAATAAAGTTCTAGCTCAAGGAATGAATTTTTGGTAGGAGATGGTAGACTTGGTGCATTTACCAATCAAAGAATAGAAAAGTAGTGAAAATAAATGAGGTCATGGGACCCATCTTAAGCAAACATAAGCAATGTCAAATCTTACCATCAAAATACTAACAAAACTCATTACTGATTTGAAGTTGATCGATATTGATTACAAGAAATGCTCTTAGGCATGGAGAGGATAGATAGAAGTTGATAAATAGACAATTAGTAAGCCACACTTGGTCCCCACAGGAGATTCTTTTTCTTTGACCCCTCTTGGTATTTCTTCTTCTTCAGTGACACTAGGAAGTACTATTTATTTGGCTACTATGGGTTCACTTTCATCTTCTTCTACACTAGGAGCTTCATCATCATCCACATAAATGGGATCCCATCTTGGCACCTCAATAGTGAGATAGCCATTTGTCAGGATTTATTTTGATGAATGTCATGTTATAATAACCCTCAATATTTTAAAAAACCCTTTTTTTTAATAGGGGATATTCTTTAGTTTTAGGACATGAAGGACTTTGTCCACCGATAGATGTCATGTATTTTGTTGTAACTTTGTTAGGCATGAAAGGGACCATATATAGGGGTAAGGAGGGCCTCTTTGTTTATTTTGAGTAAAATTATAGTGTAATTTGGTTGAAATATAGAATAATTTACTTAAATACACAAATATTGGTGTTAACACGATAATTTATTTCCATCTTCTCTAATATCTTTGCAACATTTGAATGATCCTTATGAAAATGTGTTCATTCCACAATATCCTTGAAATATTGGCTCAAGTCTAAATATATTCTAGCATTATCCCTCTGATTCATTTAAATTTCATCTAAAAGCATCAAGGATAGGCATGTTAGCAAATTATTTGACTAGATCAAGATCTATTTCCTCTATATTTATAAATATTTGCATGATTTGAACTAAAAATTTTAGACTTATAATGAATAAGTGTAAAGATCAGTGCCTATTTGATTATTCATGAAAGATCTCTAAGCCAAGGCTTTAGAGGTCCAAATTGAGTATGTTCATGTAGAATTGAGGTATTCCTTACAAGTTTTCATTTTAAAATGTTTTGATATGTATATTACACTAAACTTTGCTTGAAATATCTTGTCTAATTAAGTACGTTCATGTAGCATTGAGGTATTCTTTACAATATTTCATTTTAAAATGTTTTGATAAGCATAATACACTAAAATTTTCTTAAAATATATTTTCTAATGTTTATCTTTGTAGGTTGGACCAATTTTTTGACAAAATTTCATGTAGGATTTGAAGCTTTGAAGGATCTAGATCAACAAAGGTAAAATAAGATCAGTCTTCTTAATTAAGGACCTTTTTGTGGGGTTATTTTATGCCAATTTGGCCAATATTTACCTTATTTAGTAATATTTTATGAACCTTTTTATTATTATGAACTTATAACATAGATATTCTGCATATCATCTTAAAGTTTCCTAGGATCTAGACTAGATATCACTCTAAATCTAGATTTCCCCTTGGATCTTTAGAAACCCATCACAAAGATAGAGCCAATAAAGGAAGATGTAGGAAATCCAAATCCCACCCTACCTTTCCAATAAAATAAAAACCACATCCTCTATTTTACATTTAGCTAGCCATGGCATGATTAGGAGGATCCTCTATAAATGTGCCCAGTCTTATGAATGACTTGCCTAGGAACCCTAAAAAGTACAACCCCCTCTTTAATCCATCTAGGGGTATAACATTCAAAGAGCAAATCAAGTTTTTCAAGGAAGATCTAAGGATTTTGAATGTCATCCATGAGGATTTAACCTACAAACTCTTCCCATTTAGCTTTAGGGAAGCAACCTATGACTGGTTCTTCAATTTTTTAGAGGATCCCATCACATGGTAGAACTAGTTCAATAATACCTTCATTACATAATTTAGAAGGTTCATTAGCCCTAGGATTATATACCCACAATTCACTATCCTACAATGAGACCCAAGTGAGCCCATAAGAACTTTCAATGCTAAATTACATAAGATGTATATCCTCATCACATCCCCTTATCGACCTAGGGATGACCTAGCACTAAAAATTTATAAAAATGCCCTAGATCTAATGACTAATGTCTTTCTCTACATGGCTATGAATGTTAATATATTACCACTCGTATATGCAAAGGACATACTTATTGATGAACAGATACACCTGTAAGGACATCCTACCTCTACTATCCCAAATATCAACCCAAATTTACCTATTTTAAATCTAGTTATAAATGCAAATTAGAATATGCCTACATTAAATCAGATACTTGACCTCAATCAATTATCATTGAGCTATGTAGCTTTAGGTCAAAAATTAATATTCTTTGATTAGTCTAATGTTAGGGTGAATTCCTAAAATAATAGTCAAATTTTGGTCCCTTTTAACAACTATAACATTTAAATCATTATCTGAATCCCAATTTAGAACACTAAACCTAACTCCTCAAAGGGAGACTTGGAAGCAATTAAGAGAATGGTCCAAAAACTAGGTAGCAATTTTCTAAATTTGTAAAGATAAATGAGAAACATGTAGGAGAGTTCTAATATAAATTACACATTTCAAAAGTAAATAGACCTTTCAACTAGTCTAACAATATTAATAAAAGTAATGATCCTTAAATCAATAAGATGCCTGACATAGATATTTGAAAAATGACCTTGCCAAATTATTTTAGGGTCAATAACATGACCTAAAATGGAGAGTTAGAGTGTATAGAATTTTTCAATGCCTTCTAACTATTTTGATGTGAATCAAAAATCTATGATGTTATCCTAAACAATCAAGGTAATATTGGTAGTTCCATAAATACAAAAACACTAGACAATGGTTCTAACACTATCGAAATAACACTCATGGTTGAAACCTATGAGTTCCCTAACTAGGAAGATAATGAGCCTAAAAACAACATGGATGAGATCTAAGATTTTCAAAAATACCAAAAGAGTAACTATGCCTTGAGGTATAGAACCCAAAATGAACTTATAACCAATTCTACACCACCTAACAAAGTTGACACCCTACCAGATAATAGAACCAATAATGATCCCCTCCTCCTAAGGGAAATGATACTCAACCAACTGTAGAATTGGAAAAACTAGATAAAAATGTGGATACAACATTATGAAAGATATGAAGAAGACTAAAGTCAATATCACTTTGTATGATCTTTCTCAAATCACTAAGCAACGTGATTCTCTATTGAAATAATTAACCAAGAAATTAGACAAAGGTAAAGCCAAGGCTTTGAATGCAAATGTGGTAATGTATAAAAGTAAGGTTGAGGTTCCTCCACTTATATTATTTTTTAGAATATTTTGAAAGAATGTGCATAATTATTTACTTGATTATGGAGCATATATTAACATAATTCCCACAAGTGTTTATGAAAATTTAGGGCTCTATCCAATCAAGTCTATCAGATTTGATGTCCAATTGGACAAGTCAAAGGTCAAAGTGGTAGGATAAATTTTAAACATTCATATGTAACTAGTTCATTAACCTTAGATTCAATAATTCATTAATATTTAGGTCATAAAAATCCCATAAACATATGGGATGTTGTTGAGTAGAGAGTGGAAAAAATCCCTAAATGGATACATGTCAACAGATTGCTCACATATGTGGTTTCCTTGTAGGGATGTACCCAATCAAATCCAAATAGAGTGAGATATAAAGATGAAATTCATGATAATAAAGTATAATTTTAATAATGAAAAGGTAAATTTATAATCCACTGACTTAGCTGTATATGCTCTTGATACTACTAATTTGAATGAAAGAAACTCGATTGCCAAGGATGAAGGATTTTGAAAGATGTACTTTAATAGTGTCAGATCTAATCAAGGCTCAAGGGTAGGTATTTTATTGAAAAACATAGTTGGTAAATAATATTTGGCATCTTATAGACTTCAATTTCCATCCACTAATAATATTGTAGAGTATGAGGCCCTAATTCTTCTTAAAAAAGGATAATTAACTTTTTCCATCTTTGGACAAGATAATTTAAATGGTTAATGGCTATCAAATAATGTCCTTTTTATATGTGTTCTCTAGTTATAACTAGGTGCTGGTCAATAGAAAAGACAAGATGAAGATTGCCTTCATGACCAAGTGGGGAACATTTGCATAAATAAGGATGCCTTTCATAATCATCAATGCTAGGGATACATTTTAATGTGTCATGGATCATACATTCAAAGGAATGATTGGTAAGTGCATTATCATTTACATTAATGACTTGACCATTTTATCTAAAAATAATAAATATCACATGATTCACCTCTAACAAGTTATGGAGAAATGTAGGACCTTTGGTATCTCTATAAACCCTAAGAAGAGTATATTTTGTGTAATTAAAGGTAAACTCTTGGGAAACATAATCATAAAAGATGGTATGGCTATTGACCCTGATTAAATTAATACTATTTTAAAGGTTGATTTTATTAATAATAAAAAAGAGTTAAAATCATTTTTCAAAAAAATTAACTTCATATGTAAATTCATTCTAGGCTTCACCAAAATAGTTAGACCTCTAAATGCCATGTTGAAAAAAATTCAAAGATTGGTTGGACATCCAAGGCTAGGAAATATTTTCAATCCATTAAGGATGCCATAATACACACACCCATCTTAATTAGCTTAAATTTTGGTAAAGATTTGTACCTTTATTCCTTTGC